>QKMV01002427.1:0-13352 GCA_003287335.1 Lednia tumana
GTACATAACCCAACCACTAAAATAGCATACCTAATTAGGAATAGATATAGGTAGATAAACCTTAGACAATACGTACAGTTTGTAAGTGATCCAGCGCCACCTTGATGAAGGGCGGGATACGAATGATCGTGATTCGGGGCGCTGGCGGTGGAATCCAAAATTTTCTTAAGTTTCAGGCTGGCTTGATGGCGGGCGTTATTCGAGCTATTAATATTCTTTACAGAAGAGCGTAGCCATTCAAAAATATCAATACCACCGACAGAATACACGCACAACATAGCATTATATGGTATTATCATTACCGCAGTCTGACAGGGGCGTAACAACCCCTCCCCCAGCAAGATTTCTTTATAGCTTCCCCCACCCTCTCTACCACCACCATAAGTAAGAGTTTGTCAGATTACGCTTACTGCAGCTATTTACATCTAATGTGGTCAAACGAGTAAACAATGCCTTCCTGGACTTACAAAATAACAATATAGATACAGCAACCAGGTCCCATTTAGCGACTGCCTCTAAGAATGGTATACAAAAGCAACAATTCGCATGTTTAATTTCTGGCTAGCATCTTCTTTCGCTCTTCAGTTGATCTTCTCGGCTTGAATGGTGGAATCTACCGTTTTCATGTCTTCATTATATCCCAACGGCTAACCAATTATTATTAAGCCCCTAAAGCCCCGGGCCCGTCCACGACCGCGGCCCCCCGCGGCCCCTTAGTTCGGCCACTGCTGCTTGATATGATTTTAACACTCTCCCTGCCGACATCTTGGCAGAAAATTCTTAACACGATACTAAGCACATTTAATATCAATCACAATATAGTCAACACCCCTTTGGCGAACGTCTTTTTATTTCTAAGATAGAAGAAAGATACAAAAATTACCCCTTTCCTAGACGCCCCTCGTTTTCTACAACCATCACAGTGTGCGAGACCTTGTTGTTCACCATGTTGTTGCAGTCGGTGATCTTTGACCGGTGATTGCAGTGTCTCTCGCAAAACGACGCGATCCTCTGACAGGCGTCGATCAGCTGCTCCTTGGGTACAGTCAGCACCAGACGGATGTAGTCCGGGAAGTCGAAGCACTGGAATGCGGTGAACCAGCGTTATTCTATGTCGGGGCTTGTGTATAGTGTGGGGCTGTGGCAGCTAGGACTGATTAAATAATATGTGCAGCTATCACATTTTAAAGACGCATGTCTTCTGTCTAATTTCAGCATTAGTTTTCAAAAAAGCTGTTAGTAAATGGGTTAAACTGCTGAAAACTTCTAACAAACAAACTGCCAACGTTTCGCTAACTATTTTGAAAGATTCCTCGCGGCGATTGTTGGCAGTTTGATTGTTAGCAGTTTTCAGCAGTTTAACCCATTTACTAACAGTTTTTTTGAAAGTATGTGCAGATATACGCTTAGTTCAAAGTACGTACTATCTCGCGTAGGTAAATTAAAATATAAGCATTGGACAACCTTAGTCTAGATTCTAGGGGCTTTTCAAATTTTTGTCTTCAGGTCCACTAATCTGCAGCGGCTAAATGAATAGACAAAGTTTTTTTGAGTTTATGACACCTACAGAACCTCTCCCTGCCTGCATCAGTCCAAGGCATGATTCTATAGCTAGACCGAATGCGCACAGTCCCCCACAGCGGAATGGCGGACCAAATGAATAATGGTACGACTTTCTAGATCAGGACTTGTGGAATGACAAATGGAAGGGAAGCGAAGCGAAGCTGGAAAAATGTGTATGCGATCCGGAATACATATCCAAATCCATTATTTACCTGGCTGGGAAGACAAAAGACTGACTCTTCTGTCACCAACTGCTGGACGAAATGAAGTTCGGTTGGGAATCCGGAGAACCGAGCCATATTTATTCCCACCTGTAAGAGTGTGCAGTCGTCTTTAGTTATAATAATAAACGAATGATGAAGATCCGTAGATTTCAAAAAAACTGTTAATTAACTGGGTTAAACTGCTGAAAACTTCTAACAAACAAACTGCCAACGTTTTGCTAACTTTACTGAAAGCTTCTTCTAGGCAAGTCCAGCAGATGTTACGTGAACAAGTTTTTTCACGTTTTTTTTTCATTGTTCTTTGTTCATTGTTCACGTAACATCTGCCGGACTTGCCCAAAGAAGCTTTCAGTAAAGTTAGCGAAACGCTGGCAGTTTGTTTGTTAGAAGTTTTCAGCAGTTTAACCCAGTTAATTAACAGTTTTTTTGAAAACTAGTGCTGAAATTAGACAGACGACATGAGTCTTAAAAGTTTAACAAAGATCCGTAGAACCTAAAACGCCAATTACAACCACATAGCGCAACGCATGAATGCGTACCATCATGTACATCGCTCCTTGCGGCATCACAGGAGTGAGTCCTTCGACTTTGTGCAGCAAGCCGAATACAAGTTTGGCATGTCCGTAGAGCGTGTTGATCGTGTTTTGGTAGAACTCTTTCTTGGTGTTTTTCAAGATGGCTGGAATCGCTCCTTGGACAAGAGTGTTGCTGCCGATGATTCGCTGGCTGAGGCAATTCAACCCTCGCCGCACCTGAAAATAAACCAGATAAATGTTATCCATTTTTCGAATTGAATCCATCCTTCCATAGAAGAATAATTTCGATCAATAGTGTTTACCTCTCGCTCAAAAGCTCCGTTTCGGTCGTGAATGATTATCCATCCCATTCTCCATCCAGGGACTAAGAACCTGTAAGACAGAGTCAATTAGCTTGTACCCTAATTTTCTTGCTATTTCATTACTACTCGAGAGGTGACATGAACGCAATACAACAATATCTACCTTTTAGTGAGGCCGCTACACGACAAAATCGGAACATCAACCGATAGCGAAGCAAGAGAGTGGTATACTTCACCTGGGTAGATCTGCAATCAAAAATTGTGTGAGAAAGCGTAAGTAATATCAACCTTACGTTTATTATACGTCAAAAAGTAGTAAGTAAAGTCAAGACACGAACCAAGTGTTCGTAAATCTCGTCAGCAATGATGGGCACAAAGTTCCGTCGTGCCACGTCCAAGATTGCGAGCAGGTGCTGGCGACTGTAGACCGAGCCACAAGGGTTGGATGGATTGTTCACCACGATGGCAGCGGTATTTGCGTCGATTTGTTGCTCCAGCTGAACGAGATCAACCTCCCAGCCTTTCTCCGGCTGCAGAGGAAAGGACAAGCACCGATCAGTTCTAGCAATTCCTGATTAATGAACAGTCCGAAGTTGAAGTTGAACCGAGCACTTACGTAAAGTTAGACAAACTCAATATATTCAAAGACTCTGAAGCTTTTGACTTCTCAACGCACCTAAGGTGTTTTTAAATGCACGCGTGAGTAATCAGGAATTACCCGATAGCAATTGGATAGAGAGACGTTAAAAAAAGCTAGAGCGAATATAAGGAGCTATACACGTGTTCAAGAAATTTTACAGAACAGAGACGTTTATTTCTTTCTGGAATTTCCTTGCAAGAGCTCTCAAACTGAACTTGTCAGGAACAACTTGTCAGGAATCTTCGGCACGAGTCGGGAATTAATGGAGTGTGTTTGTATAAGCAGACGGGCTAGCCAACTTGAGAGGACATAATACCCTAGCATTTGCCCGCCGTGCAAGCCGTGGGAAATCACGCAAGGCTAGGTTAGCTGGTCACCAGAATCGAATCCGGGACCTTCCGATTACAAATTACAAGTCTACCATCGGTAACTCCGTAGAGTATCGCGTTAATCGAGCTGTGATGCTCTCTCGGCTCCCCAAGTTTACTTTCCTATTTTTGCCATTGCCCACTGGCACTTACTTTCAAATTGTATGACTTGACGCAGACGCCGAGACCCACGGCAAGCGTCCTGTAGATCGAGAAACCTGGTCGGGGAACCAAAATGTTCTGCCCCGGATTCGCCAACGCTGTGATGCAAAGATCGAGAGCGCAGGAGCAGCCGCTGCACAGGATCACATCCTGAAGACAAGACAGGAACATTATTCAGGGTGACAAGGATCACAAATTTAAAGCTAGAAACACGGCTAGTTTTTAATGCGACGATTATTATAATATCACTTAAAAAATAACTGCCTGAATACGCATTGTTCAGCGTATGCATACAATCATTGCAATGAGTAGCTCGGTTTTTTTTTTGGTTTATTATTATTTTGTGTATTTGGGAGGCTCACCGAGCTCTCAGTTGCAACGCATGCATGTCCAGAAGGGGGTTGGTACAATAAAAAAAGGAAGCTGGTATGGTAAACGACCGTGCCCTGTGACAGAGAAACTATCCTAGCAGTTGCCTCAAACAGTCATGGCCATTGTCGCGTATAGGAAACCCATAACAAGGACAGCCGGTCGCCAGGATTGAACCTGGGCCTTCAGATTGCAGAGAGATTCACAGTCAATTAGGTGGTCAATACCATTAATTAAACGTGGATATTGGTCAGATGAACTGAAGAGGACTAATGTGAAAGAAAAACGCATGCTAATTGTTGTCCATGCCGTCAGCTGTTGGTAATAACTCGGGCACAGAAAGACGTCACGTGCATACCTTGTAGTTCACGGTGAGAGAAGGACACGACGAATATTCAGCGACCGCGACTCTTGCGCTTTCGTAGCCTGACAACAAAACAAAAACGTTAATCGAAATGTTGGACATTATTTTCGTACGCGTGTGGTGGTCGATGATGGAAGGAAATCGCTTACCGATGCTCGGTGCATATCCGTTATATTTGAACGTGTCGATGCTTTCGTGGAGGGCCTCGACTACTTCAGCCGGAGGTTTCAAGTTGCCAAACACCGTGGGGTCTCCTGCAGACAATATCATAGATTCGATTTACCATACCATTGATGAATCGAGAATACCTTCAGGCTGTCCATGACACGGTGCCCACATACAGTTTCATCCAAATGCACCAGCTGACACGGGTGATGAGAAACCATGGGCGAGTTGCATCAGCATTGAAATGTTTCGCATATACACGTATGCAGAAAAACATTCTTCTACCAGTTGACGAAATCGCGGCTTTTAGCATGGACGTCGCCCTCGACGTCCATGGTGCAGCTATAGGTTGAAAACGAAATTCAAACTCGTGTTTTATTTCGTAGACCGTATTTTTTAATTGACACTCGAGCATCTATCTGGTCTGTGGTAATTTAAATCAAAGGCCATTGACTCTCTTGTTGTGATACGTGCATGTGATTGTTCTGTGGTCCATTTAGTGACAATTGAGTAATAGCGGAAATATGAAACAACGGAGGGTATACAAGAAATATACTCAAGCAAGTGATTTGCTTGCAAGCTCAACCAATAGAAAACAGTGATACTTACTATACGGAACAACCAAGGTTCATGCTTTTCATTCTTTGATTGTACGCGACAAAACCCTCAACCACAACCAATGTCGCATAATCGATAACACTTATTTCTTAAAAGTGGACACTTTTTGGAATCCATTCGAAGTAAGTATAGGTACTGCACTATTGCTGAGTATAAAGCAAGCACTCAGGCCGGGTTGGCCCGTGCCTAGGGTGTTACATTTTTAGGGGCGCCGTGATTCGGCGCCAGGCAAATTATTTTGAGTCATTTTCTAAAAAAATCAAGTGGCGCACCTTTTTTATCCGACTATCTATTTAGTGGTTCTGCTACATACCCTTAGCGTCGAATTTAAAAGACTACACGCTTCGTGAAATGTGCGGGTGTAGGAATATGATTCAGTTGCATAGCAGACGAAAGGCTAATTGCTAGTAAGCCAAAATAAGCCAGCGCAAGCACGAGACAAGACCGAAGAGAGCCAAAATTAGCTACCCAGGCAAAAGAATGAATAGGGGAAAAATCTAGACCTCGTCATATTCTCAAATGAGAGTTGCTTACTCCGTAGCGAGGTAAAGATTTTCCCTCAATGCAATCATTTGCTTCGGAAATAATGTTTGCTTCGTTTCGGTCTTGTCCTGTGCTTGCACGGGCTTCTTTGGCTATAGTTTAGTAGATTTTGTGACAGAGTTTTCAGCAACGAAACGCGATGCAAATTATGGGACTAATTCGGAAAATTGTCCGTTTATTCTAACCCAAATGGGGCCAATTATCTGCTATCCAGTATCCTCTTCGAAGTTCCGTTCTTTATCAGCTAACCCAAAGATTGTAATATACATTAGGTAACCCTTCGGGTTACCTAACCTATCTTCCTCTAGCATCTGTGCTGCGCGCGCAAGCTTGGCGTTACCCATGCTAATGTTTTATTTGTCGTTTCGTTCGATATAAAGCTCGATTATTAGAGAATTTATACCGAGAACCATCCTCTAAAAACTGGAGAATATATACTGTTTACTACGGGACGTCGATTCTAAGATGGGGGAAGGAGTGCACTTGGAATGTTTGGGCATAGAGGTGCACAGTTCCTTATTACGGCTACCTATACCTACCTACTACCTATTCCTAAACCTTTCATATCAGCCACGTTTCTTTGACAAGGTAAACTGTGAATCCGTTCAGGTCCAAAGATAATTTGAACATAGAAAAAGGCCTTAAACCGGTCGGGTTCGTAGCTCATAGCTCTCGTAAATGGCCGATAAATAATGCAGTAAGCTGTGAAGAATATTAACATCACTTCGAAATTACCTGCCTACTCGAGGACTCGAACCCCGGACCTCTGGCTTACATGGTCATTGCTCCACCAACTGAGCTGAGCAGGATGTACCCTGCTTTTTGAAGTGATATTAATATTATCAACTTCTTTGGACCCATGTCTACTTCTTAAGCTTAGCTAATTAACTGGGTAAAACTGCTCAGAACTGCACAAACAGTTAGGATTTTCAATTTCGCCAGTTCTCAGCAGTTTTACCCAGTTAAATAACAGTTTTTTTGAAGATATTATTATTCTTCACGTTAATACTAGCCGTGTGCTTTAAATTTGTAATCCTTGTACACATGTAGTAAGCTCATGTTTGCATGGTCCTGTACTGAAAGACTTTGGTACAAATATAAGTTTGCTTGCCCGGCCTAGACGGTGCATTGGCGCTAGTGTACCTGATACTAATTGAACGCTACCATGTTGGTGGTATTGGTATCACCTAAATGTCGTCAGATGGCGGCAATACTGAAGTTTCCATTTAACGCCACCAAATACCACCAAAATGGCAACCTTCAGTCAGCTTTAATTTGAAACATATTTTTTAACGCTGAGTTTTAAAATTTGTGCCGAATATCTGCAAAGATGGCATCGTTCAATTTGCAGCAGGACTACATAGCCAATCTCTTATGGAGTGGTAACCCCTGCCTGTACTACAGAAGTTAATGGTAATATTTTTATTTACTAAGGACCGGTTTTTCAGTGGCCCATTCAGAATATGACGGTCCGTTAACCTGTTATTTCCATGGCAACAGCTAATCAGATGCCTTGATTCTTTTTATAACGGACCGTTAAGAGTTAACGATCCACTGCAAAACTGGTCCTAAGTTATGTAACTGCCTAGTTAATAACTGAATATGCACGGATATTTGCAAATGGATCCAAAATCACGTACAGTCTAAACTGTGGAGAGCGTACTAAGTTACACACACAAAACCGGCTCTCTAGCCATACTTTTCTGTCGTAAGTGAACTAGCGCCCCTTCTGGAAAAGTAAGCTCGCCCATTCAATACCGTGTAGACTGCATGTGATTTTTTAACATGTGCCAATATTTTTTTGTGCCGGTCAACAACAACAACAACAGCAGCAACAACAACCTAGCCTTGGTCTGCAGTGGAAAATGCAGATTTTATGTGGCTCGTGTAAAAGCAAAGCTCAACCATCATGCTTGATTGTCGTCATCGCTGGCTAGTGGCTATGCGACTTGGCTTGCTGCTCCATGATCCAGAGACGCAGAAGAACCGGATTATATCACTGCCAGTGGAAGTAGTCAGGTGAAAACATTTAGCTTGCTTAATTTATGTTGACAACAACAAAATACGCACTATTGAGCTCTTCTCGTTCGTACGAAGCCTTATCGTTCCATGACCTTATTACTAATGTTTTTAAGGAAATCTAATTTGTAAAAATGATGTCCTGTAGCAGATTCTTCGGTTTAGGGAAACGTGCAGTGATAACCTTGCTATAGTATCGATATGGTGGCTCTAAAAATATATTCTAACACTTGTTCGCAGCCGAGCAACTTTAGTGAAGGCCATGGCTAACCAGTGTCCGCTACAAGAAAAAATAATATGACGTGATGATAAGAATTTGCACTGGACTGGGCAGAAAGCCAACTGCGAAAAGTTGTTCAGAGTGAATATAAAAAATTCAATCAAATTTCTAGCTATAAATGCTTGCCTTAAGTTCTATTTGACTATGTTGCGTATGGTATACTTTGCATCCCTAGTGGGCCACTATGTAATTTAGATTAGATTACGTTGATTTTATTCCTCTGGTGCACATGGACATTTGGCAAGTGGCAAGATTCAGTGTGTAGACACGTATTGTACTGTAAAATATGCACTCTCTGGTCTTCAATTCAATTTTTCCTAACTATCTTCTGAAATCTCTCGCTGTTTTCGGCCATTTACCTACCACCTCTTTGCAAGCCTTTCCATCCCCTCTTTATCAATTGTTCTTGTCTGTCCGTGTGTTTCAACCAAAAATTACACGCTTAATACGTTTCTACACTGTTCTAGCTAGACACTTTAGAACATTTTTATCCATCTCAAACAAAGGTTACATTCAAAAAGGCTTAATCCAGAATCGATAAGGACTTTTTAAAATGTAACCCCATAAGAAAAGTATTACACACAAGATTTTAATCGTCTCTGGAATGACTTTTTGAATCTGGTCTATTGCCAACTGCAACGTGTGGGTCCAACCATGAGCTCTTTACGGCAAGGGTGGGTCAAATTGTCATTTTTTAACTACATTCATGGAGAAAGTTGAACTTTCAGACACTTTTGAGTCCATTTCAGAAAAGTATGAACTCCTGCAGTTCGGGGCATCGGCGGGGAACCCTATAGATACAGAAATTTCACGGGCTGGCTTGATAGTATTTGTTTCGGACTAATTCTTGCATTGAGAACGTACATTCTAAAGATAAAACTTTGCAACAGATATGTTTGGATTTTTTGAAAATATTTTCACAAAAATTTAAAAAATCCGTGGCGAAACCGGCCTATCGAGTTAATGAATAAGAAGAAGGGTTTCCCTGTTTATGCGCGCTAAGCCCTCACCAGAGCCAAGCCCAAATGGTCAGGCAAAACCCAAAGTTTCAGGCGCAGCCGAACGGGAGGAAGCATTATCCGGCCCATCCGAAAAAAGAAAGGTTTATTCAACAAAAATGACGTTTATGCTCCTTCTGAGCAAAACTCTCAAACTCTCTCAACTTTCAAAACAAAGCCCATCGGGTGGAATTCTCATGAATTGAAATATGAACCCCACATTTATAAGGCGAAGCCCAAATTAAAATGCAAAGCCCAGAATGACAACCCTAGTCGAAGGATCAGCAGAATCTCTACAGATGTCGTTAGAAATCCTACCGATATCAGTATACGGTCTAATGTTACCATTAGGCTTCTACTAATGTCAGTAAGGTCTGTACTGATAAACTATACAGTACAAATAAAATATCCTGAAAAAACCTACTAAAATAACCTACTGATACCAGTAGGATTCCTACTGATTCCTACTGATATCAGTAGTATTCCTACAGATAGCCCCAGATTTTCCTACTGATATTACCAGATTCTACTGTTTTTTCTACTATTTTCTCTACTGATGCTTCATCTAGGGAAAGGCCAAAGTGCAGAACAAATTTGGCGAGTCCAAAATCTCAACGCAAAGCCGAAATTACGTGGCTCGAAGCCAAAATTTTGTGGTGCGAAGCTGAAATATACTTCCGCCCATCAGGCGGACGCTAGGCTATTTCTCTTATTAATTTCTAGTCACAAACGAGAACTTCTTATCCAACATTCTAGCAATTTAGCAACGGGCCCATATTGCAATTAACAGTGTCCAGATTGTGACTCAATGATGGTAAGAAAGATCTTATATTTATTTTGTCCTACCCATAGCATATTGGCTGCTCATCCGCGGGTTTCTTTCTACTTATTTAATTTACTCCATTGGCATTGTTGACAGCCCGATGGATTATCACGAGGATAAATACACAATACTTAATTTTGTCCTAACTGCTTTTCGAGACTTTACTTTACCTAGGCGAATTTCATCAACTCTTCCTCCAAGATTATCTTCTCAAACTCCGATGAGATCTTTTTTGTATTAGTTCAAACACCATGTACAAATCTCAAATAAATCCAACCCTAACAACATCGTAAACCGACCCATAGTCAATTATTTTACCCTTCCCGATTCAATATGAAGGTAACTTGGGTAGTATAGGACAGCGAAGTGCTATATATTGTTTATACATATATATATGTGTACATCAATGAACGACATCAATTAATGTTAATTGAATACATCTAACTAGAATTTGCAAATCTGGCATTAAAACACGTCCTATTCGATTAAACCACAAAGCATTTTGGTTTTTATTCAATATTTGTTTATCAACACAACATACCATAAGCATATTGCGCATTAACGGTAAACAAATCTTCCGCCATGCATGTAGCTACACTCGCAACATTTTCATTTTGTTCCCGTCTCAATACATGAAGCACGCTAAGGGTGGGTTCCACCAACTTTTTATCTAGAATTGCAATCAGTTTGATTTTTGTGCACGGCGTTTAAACTAGTGTCAAAACCAAAAGTTAATCGAATATTGAGAAGTTATACTCTTGGATAGAAAAGTTGGTGAGATAGTTAAGATTATAAACCTTAATAACAGGTCTCAAAATGATATAAGGTTTTGTCTTCGTATCGTCTCATTTTCATGACCAACCGTAGTGACAAATTCCCAGCAAGTATTACCATACCCAACACCTAGCAAGTAACCTCTGGCTAAGAACCTGCTCAGCTAGAGGCATCGATGGCCAAGTCGACACGTGGGGCATGCAAATATGTACGTCTCAGGAATAAACCAGAGGCCACATCACGGCGCCTCTCTTCCAACCAAATGATTAAAAAATTTGCAGAGAACAAGAAGAGGTATAATCGTTTCAATAGCCCAGTTGGTAAATAGCCGTTCATTAAAAACCTTGTAGCCATAATTTGTTGTCAGAACCTCGTCGACGGCGACGACGACTCCAAGAGAATGCCCAAAGGTTGTCTCTAAAACGGATTTCGGTCGTTTAGCCTATTCAGCTTCGGAAATTGCGAACGACGAACGCTATTACGTGAGCGATTATATAATTGTACTTCTGCAAATGCCCAGTTTACATACTGATTGGAAGAAATCGGCGATCGTTTCGTATGGTTGCGTGTGCCCTCAGTGATGGACCCATGTGATGAGTCTTCCCAAATCAAGAGTGATGGAATTTTCCACATTAAAATATCAACCCGTCCTTGCCATCACCCGTGGTTTCGTGTATAATGGATTGAAAAACTAATTACAATTGAGAATATCCATAGATACGAAATTAAAATTGAGAGAAAATGGTTTTCAACTCTATTCATGGTGTCCAACCTGTTTCTCAGAGCAGTTTGCAAAATGGGCACAATATTGTGCATTTTGAGAAGATTTGATCGAATCCGACAGGGGCACGGACTTTATACACTCCCCCTGTGATTGACTGCATCGAGGTATTCGCATTGACATCTTTGTTCGCCACTCGAATTGAACGTCGTATAACTCTGAAGGTATATTTTTACTGTATGGGATAACAAACTCTTCTTCGTGATGTGGTGTTATGTAATCATTAGTGGATGATTCTTTGGTGTTTTAGGTTTTAGATCTCACTTACCTATGGAGAGAGCAATCATAGGTTTGTCTGGGTGCGGCACCAGGCAAAGGTGTTCCACTATCGAGCGGATGGGGTTGAAGGTTTTCCTGGCAATACTGGATGCTGTCACATCCCAACCACGGCGGATGCTCGGTGTCATGGTGATTGATAATTCAGTATTTTTGTGTCTATAGGTTTTATCGGGGTTATTGATGCTTCTACTACTAAAAATAATTCCATAAAACGATCCTAAATAATTTTGATATAGAATAAAATCGCCACAGAGCTGTCACAAAAATCACATTAAACACTTTCTTTTATTCTCTGTGAATTATTATTGTCGCAACATCGCCAAGGATATGAAACAATAATGTGATGCGCTCGAGACCGAAACTATCTTTACAGTTCCTCCGCGGACTTTCGGCACTTTTCTACCTTTCTTTGCAGAATCTCGATCTCCTGCGATTGGCAGACAGAATAGGCAAATCACATTGCGGCTGATTTCATTGGTCGAAAGATCACACACCTCTCTCGGCATCTTCAATAATCAAGGCAATAAAGTTGACGGTATTTTTTTCTAGATTCTCGTTCGACCTTCTCACTTGTTTACAACCTGCCCCACCCTCAAATCAATCGCTAATAAATCCACTTTCTTCGACAACTTTGCGCTTTTTATTACATTTACTATTCTATTCCTTACTTATTCCTACTATTCCTTCCTTACTATTACTTCTATTCATTACTATTCTTATTACATTTACTCAGAAGCAAATGATCAAAGCATGATTCCTGAGAGTCATTTGACAACAGAATGAGTGAATTACGCATGGAATCGATCATCACCAAAGGAACGTTTTACAAACCATGGGTAAGACACGAGTCTACAGAATGTTATAAATCTTATGATGTCCAGAGTGTCGTGCGTTCAGATCAGTTGCGGCCTCAGGCGTAGGTGAGGGGGGGCCCTCATGCAACAGATATAGGTTGTCGATGATAAGGTGAATTTTCAACGGAGGAATTGATGGAAGAATTGACGGAAGAGATGATCAGAGGAACGTTTTGTATGCGGTCTCAAGATTATCTGACTTGTAACAATTGTAAGTTCTTCTATTACCACGGTTTTTTTTGGGGGGGGGAGTGGGTTTCAATGCGCATGAAGTAAGTCCTGTCATGAACCTGTCATGAGTAATGAAGCACGTTTGGTCCACGATCACCGACAGGGGTTCAGGGACCGTTGAAATTTTACCGAAATCGGACCAGCCATGATGGAGCGCGAACAAACTGACATAACAAACAAACAAAGATGCATACAAGAGTGTTTTTCTGCGAGTGAATACCCACTTCGTTCATCCAATAATTTAGATTCATATTTAAGAGACTGACTGCAGTTTAGTTATATGATTGGAATCTCTAATAGTCCAGGACTTTTAGAGTTTGAGGTAGACATTTTACATGTCAAGCTGGATTTTTCAGAATATCTATCTATAAGAAATCTATCTAAGAAATCTATAAAAATCAACCCAGGGCTTCCTCGATTTTCACCCCTAAATAGGGGCGGAATTTCATAAAACCATGA
>QKMV01002428.1:0-13352 GCA_003287335.1 Lednia tumana
GGTTAGCGAAACGTTGGCAGTTTGTTTATTAGAAGTTTTCAGCAGTTTAACCCAGTTATTAACAGTTTTTTTTAAACAAGTGCTGAAATTAGTCAGAAGACATGAGTCTTAAAAATGTAATGCGTCCTGCGTTCTTCGGCTGCCCAGAAATACAAAAGGCTTGCCCAGAAGAAGCTTGCATCAAGGTTAGCGAAACGTTGGCAGTTTGTTTATTACAAGTTTTCAGCAGTTTAACCCAGTTGTTATCAGTTTTTAAAAAAAACGCAGGATGCAGTCAGGACTAAAGGAAGTGAGTTGTGACGAGTGTTGGACCTTGGCTGCACCGAACGGTGAAGGATATATCTGTTATCTTATCATCGTTGTTCCTAGACATGCTGGGCAGAGAGCCTTAAATTAATAAATATTTTGAGGACAAATTTAGACCTGAGCATACAAAAGCGCTCGGATTAATAAGAATTAATATCATACATATATATATCAAAATGTTCAGTAACGCTCAGTAAGAGCGCAACTAGAGAGTACGCAACTAGAGTACAACTAATCGGGGCTCTATTATTGTCCTGATCAATGCAATCAATTTACTCCTGATCAATTTTGTTCAGACATTTCAATATTTTCTTTAACAGATTCAGACAGACAGGTCATTATTTCAAAAAGTCCATTCCAAGAATATGGAGAGGATACTTAGTTACATGATCGACAAGCAGTCCAATGGATTGCATATACATGGTATGTCCTCGAATAACAAACAATTCCGAAAAGGAATAATAACACAATAGTACAGCCTCTTCAGCAGTGCTTCTTCTACATAAGGTAACAATAATTATGAACAGTCACACATCTCTGCAAGTCATCTTCTAGGCTGCAGCAACGCGGTAATACAGGGGCCTGATAAAACATCGACACCCAACCAGCTAGCCCGTGCACACATCCGCATAATCAACTTTTCAATTCAATTCGATTCAACAATAGTCGATTGGCTTTTGTTAAACTCGAGGAAATGGAATGTCATCATTATCTCATTCCAATCTGGGAGAGAAGCTTTCTATAAATGCCACAATCAACACTTTAACGGGCGAAGATTTAAAACTGATAACCAGCGCTGAAATAATTTTGTACCTTTTTATCAAGTTTTTTTCCTGTTCGTAAATGGTAAATAAGCGCTTCAACTTTCGAGTATAGTGGGCCTCTTGTGCCTCAGTGGAGGTGCCGGGTTTATGTTTGCACGGTACGGTTGACTGCAAAACGCACTCATTTAAGTCGAAGCTATTGTAATGTGTAGTGCCACCTTTTTACTGCGGCTTCGTTGTTAATTCTCAGTTATTACCAACTTACAAGGGACCATCATCTTTTGTTACAAATACGTATTTATAAGAATGATTCCTGTTCGCTTATTTACTCCCCTTCCATTCTTCTGCGGATAGCTACGCAACTCCATGGAAGTGAATTCACTTGCGAACTTTAGCTTCATATACCTATAGCTTGGTACGCACCCACAGCATTTGTTTTTTCTATGGAAACTTGTTCGAAAGACTGATTCTTATATATTAAAGCTATTTGGTTTGGTAATATTTCAAATGCCTAAAATATGTATTCATCATCTGTGTAATTGGACTTCAATGGAATCCCAAATAAAGGCTATTATGTTACCAACTTTATTATTTACCATGTATATTTTCACCAAACGTAATTTCATGTATACTGGACTTCACCATAACGCTTTCTATAAACGCGTTGCAAGTCGAGCGTAGTATTTTTGCAAGACTGCAAAAGATAACACACATGAACGAAAAAAATTGCAGAAAAACGATTTCTGCCTCTGTAAAAGACACGTGGCTATTATTCCAGTTTTCACTTCTTTTTCTTCAACAATATGACTGATTGCTATGTAAGACGCATCGAACTAGTGAAGGGGAGAAACGGGAAATTACGATTCAAAAACCTCCAAGAACATTTAATTTAAAAAGAGCGACCTTTCCGTTCGCGCTCAAAATTAAAAAAAAAACTTTGTTAATACACATAAAACTTCCTTGGAAAGTTTCACTAAAATCTACCCAGAACTTTGGCGTGGAGAGTGTAAAAAACTTCCTTTAGATCTAAAACTACCACAAAAACGCAATTTCCAAATAAACAATTGAACTGATTGCGCTAAAAAATGCATTCACTTGTAATTTGAAACCTCTCAAAAGTATTTTGTAAGTTTCATTCAAATTGATCAAGCCGTTTGGCATAGAGACAGCAAACAATTTGAGGAAATAGTCGATTAATTGATAAAAAATTTACAGAAACGAGAATTTCAGGGAACATTTCATGGATTACGCTCAAAAATGTTAGCAGGTCTAAGTTCAGAGATTTCAAAGCTTCCTGAAAATGTCATTGAAATTGGTTCAGGCGTGCAGAGCGAGAACAAACACACAGAAAAAAACAGCACTAAACGTAACATGCTTTTTTGTATGCTTGTTAGATAGAAGTCTTCGTTCCGCTCTCTGCGCTCTCTACGCTCATCCACAAACAAACAAGTATAGCCCCCTATACAGCACGGCGAACTGCATATCAGCTCCAAATCTTTTAATTATACCTATTATCAATTCGGTTGGAGAAGTACTACTGCATAGAAAACAATGCTTTACAAAATACTTCACGAACAATTTATTCTCAGATGGAGGAAGGCAACATTACGCTAAACGTATGGAATGTTTTTACAAATGCAATGCGAATTGTGATGATTTTGAATAGGAGAATACCAGGGCAAAGAAATGGCCATCCACCTAATGCATCAGGTGGTATCGCTGATCATGGCCAGGCTTACTTCTAAATATAATAGAGGGTCACATACTGCACACAACCCATGGGCTTCTCTCAATGCTACCGGCTCTTTATGAATCAAATGCAAAGTCCACGCCGTCGACGACGAACCTTACATACTCACCTCACCCATATTTCCCCCGTTCTCTATACGCGATTCAATAGGCTGGGTGGACGGGGAAATGAAATATTTAAGCCTGAAATAAGGAAACCTATTCAAAGCGACACCTCGCACAATGCCTCGTATAAATAGTATATGGGTCTGCACAAAAGCCTCAATTCAGGCCTTTCATGTTCTTTAGGGGATTAGCTTAAAGAACGGACAATGGGCTGCAAAATGAAATAGAGGTAAGAAACACAAATGTGTGAATGGCGGAACATGATTAGTTTTGAAACTCGTATTGACATGCTTTGTGTATGCAGGAAAGTTGAAGAAGGTGGTGTGGGGATGAGGTGATGGGATGCAGGTGGTGGGATGGGGTCGGGTGGAGTGGGGCATAAACGAAAGAGGACACATGAGTGTTAGTGGAACAGCAAAGTTATAGATTCATTATTTAACGGTTGCTTAAAGTATTGACTTTTTCAATCGATAGTATAAGAAATACATACTCAACGCTCTAACTGATCCATGTACGCATGCAGAAATCTGATGGGTATTTTCATATACTTTCGTTCGTGTAGCCTCGTCGTTCTAATAGAGAGATTCTTCAGGTATTTCTGACTTTCTGACTAATGTTTTAGATATGCGTGGATTATGGCGACGAATATGCGGTGGTGAGATTGGTCCCAATTATTTCCTCGAGCATAGAATCGCGCTCCACGGCATAAGTTGACGGCCGACAATGTGCTGATGAGACAATGGGTTTGTCGATCGCGAAGTCTCTCTGATCCGCACTTCCTGTTATCAGCATCGTCTTCCGCGCCTATGCATCCGTAGAACACCGCGTTTCTATTGAAAAGCCATTGAGGAACGACATAATATGTCTGAATCGCATTATATTAAACCAGTATATTATTGAGAGCAAGTTCCCCTCCCATTGAGTAAGAACCATACTATCTCAATTTAATCAGTAAAGCTCAAAGCTCTTGTTACATGCGTCCATTTAAATTTGTCAATATGTCCATAATATAAAGTAAAGGAATAGAATGTATAAAATCACGACAGGAGATGGTTTGGCAGAACCGCGCCTAACATTTGTAACCATACAGTTTAATTTTGTGTGTTTTTTGTATGTAATTTCCCCCGATTGGCTTTGGTACCCATTGAATTATAGCTGGCATCAGCCACCGAAAGCACTGCTCGTCTCGATTTCTTGTCATTCGCTTCGTGCGCTGTGCATGAAGTCTTCGTCGTCGCTTTTGTCTCCGCTGTCAATTGCGTTCCAGATTCTAATTAATGGAATTCTGAGAAACACGTCTTTTTCTTTTTTGTACTCTTTAGATTAAACCATTCGTTTTTTGTCAACGCGTAAAAGCAATGGTGGAGCTTGTTCCTTTTCTTCAATTGTTATTCAATTCTCACAATAATAATATGATGTTTTGTAGGAAGCATTGTTAAAAAAAACATGGAAGGAGCTTTCTCAAGAATTGCACTGAGTAGAGTGGATAATGGCAAGGATTGGTGTTTCGTCTCTTGCAACTAATTTAGCCCCAACTGCAGTTGACTTGACGCCATACCGAAGGTTTCAACTAATTTCCTAGCTATGTAGAACAGAAGGCCGACGATTTCAGTTCGAGTAACCGAACACAACTAATAGTCAATCGGTGGAAACTAATTGTGAAACGAGTCATTCCATTTTCTGTAACGGGCTTCTTGTACCAACACAATCATTTCTATAATCAATGTGAACAAGAAAGTGCACTTTTTGGACGAGATTGGACATAGAGAGACATCAAATTAAAAAAGTAAAACCCGACCTGAGAGAGTTTTAACCCTTTATGTATTGGCCCAGAATTATTATAGAATGATCGATAAATAATATTCTGACTTCGTTTTCTTAGAAATGTTGCATAAAAAAAACAAATAATTAAAAACTACAATGCCAACTACAAATCACAGTGATAATCTCTTGGGGGTTATGAGGCCACTGTTTGTTATTATTATGTCATTTACGTTTCATTTCGTGAAATAAGAATTAAACTAAAAGACTGCTTAGCTACCTACGAATAACTTAAATATTTGATATAATTTTGGCTTAATGAGTTCGATTAGAACGAATTAAGAACGTTTTTTTCCATTTATTACCCATGTCTTAAAAATACCAGTCCCTGTGAACAAGAGTTTTAAATTGTAATAATCATCAAGCATGTTTGATCGAGCAAGAAATGTATTGAATGGATTTTGAGTTAGGTATATCAAAAAGTCGAAGTCGAGCGTGCAATTAACGTAATTGGAACCAAAGCAGTTCAAACAGGGACTTAACAAACAGTCAACGAAAGCAATTGATTGAAAAAACCAAACTGAACCTTAGCACAGACGAAGAAAAGACGTCTGTCTGTTCAAAGAGAGGAAAACACAATCAAAGAAAGAGCAAAGGTAGTTGAGCCGAGAAAAGAATTGCGAACAGAGGCGCTCTTTGCGTTCTACAGATACGAAAAGGGAATTGTATTGCAAAGAATAATATGCAGCGTGTAACATTGATGTAATGTCTGGGGAAGACGGATTGGCTTTGGGGATTTTTGTCATACATTTGTTCTGCCGGTTGCGTCGCTTCGCCAGCAAGGGGCTATCGGAGGCGAAGTATAGTGAAGCCATCGGAAATGCAGATACAACCCGACTGAGTGTTGGATGGGATGGGATCAGCATTTTAGCAAAGAGAACATCGTTTTCTGATGCCCAGTGGGGTGTAGACACACATACACACTCACACCGACATAACAGAGGCCAAGTAAAAGCATGATACACAAAATGCACACAAGAGATCGTACAAAACCAGGCCATTTGCATCGAGAAATAGCATTGTGTCGTTGTCCAGACTTGTCACTAACTTCCTCTCCGCAGTCTCAGCTATTGTCAGGCATACACTATATGAGCTTTCTATGTAAATGG
Source organism: Lednia tumana (assembly GCA_003287335.1). Taxonomy (NCBI): domain Eukaryota; kingdom Metazoa; phylum Arthropoda; class Insecta; order Plecoptera; family Nemouridae; genus Lednia; species Lednia tumana. The sequence continues at coordinate 5,855 of QKMV01002428.1, forward strand.
CTCGCGATCGGAAAGGTATTAGCGACTGAAAAACGCGAAAGGGACAAATAAAGAATGAGAAAAAGGCCAGTCGAATGGAATAGAATGGAGGGCGTATTGTAACCGAATAGAATACTGTTCGATAAAATATAAGAATCTTTCTAGTTTCCACAATAGAAATGGTTTTTATAATGTTCTGTTTGAATTTGATATACAAATAGAACTGAGCGTGGTTCGAGGAGGAAATCCGCTAAATATATTCTCGACTGAATGTTACAATGCTTTCAATAAGATGTCGACATTATAAAGAAAAATACACACAAATCAAATGTTTGTCTGAAAACACATTTTCTTTTTCTGAAATATTCAATTTTCATATATCTTTTGTTAAGGGACGTTAGCAATAAAAATGGATTTATTTCCCGACAAACTAAAATATTCAACTCTTTGAACTTGTTTCGTATTTTCGATAAGAACTCAAATCAAAATGATTGCTTCTTACCCAATCCTCTTACTCCATAATAGCAGTTGTATGATTTGCTTTTGCATTATTCATGCGTTTTTCTTCACTTTAATTTAGTTCCATGAGGGATGACTGACAATCTACATCAATCGGTGGTGGGTTATTTGATTAATTTATTAAAAAGTTCAGTGAACGAAGCAAACCAAATTTGATACAAACATATGCTACGTGCACGCGAGATAGACTCAAAGAACACTTGAGCATGAGCAATTGGACGGCTATTGTCAACTGTAACTTTGAAGGAGAAAACATTAGGAAAATGATTTTTTGCGTCAAGTTTATTTTTATTACATACTTATTACTTATATGCAGAGTTCTTAAGGGTAAAGATCTGGAAAAAGAAAAGAGATTGTATTATGATGGCCATTTTGGCAGTAAAAACCAATTTTGCCTGAATTGGTCGTGAGAAATGGAATCCACAACTAGAAAACAACATAAAGCATATGCCAATGCTTTATGATAAAAAAATGAAATGTACTTTTGTACTGCGATCGTAAATTATAAGAAGCATACGACTTAAAAATTGAATTAGAAGTGTGAAAGACGCCAATATAGATTACAGTTCTACACAGCCCACAGCGCCAGTTGATAATACAGAGCGTCGTTAAACAGCACATTATCAAAAGTGTTAACTACCAAAGAAGATTTTTAATGGAAACTGATGTACCAAAGTCTGTGGAGTGTCTTCAGCTTCACCTAAAGCTATGCAGCAACAAGCAAGGTCTCACGGTACCTGACACCTCTTTTTCAGACGATTCCTAGCAATCGGTGTGAAATTTCTTCACGTTCCTCTACTTTTCCATCAAGATAATTACCAAAATTTTTTCCTGACAAAAACCGAATTAAGATTTTCTTCATTCCCATGGTCTCACAAATCCTCTACAACAATAACCATCGACTAAACGACGTGCATTACATTTGCCCCATGTCATGATCGTCGGAGGAACAAAATGTGATGTTCTGACTTCCGAGAAGTAATGCGCCCTGATAACAAGATTTGTGAATAATCATAAAGCCCAAGAAATATATTCCTGGAACACTGGAGATTTTCTTGTGTTACCTATACCCAATAATGCTTTCTGTTCTTTATACTCCATTTCTCCATCTCTTATCCCGACTCGTCGCTTAAATCTCACATCTTCCTAATTGCCTCATTATGCAACACTAAGTAACGGTAGCTATGAAAGGAAACATGCAAGTATGCGCTCAATTCTTTTACATGAGCAAATCCGAACGACATCATGGTTTTCAAAATAACCTGTAATGGGACCTTGATTTCCATACAACATTAAATGCGTATTATTGCGCTCTACACGTTGGGTCGTAAAACACCCCCATGGATATGAATCTGCGTTGGGAGCGCGGGATCAAGTGGCTGCACTTTGGGACGTTTATCGTTTGAGTCACCCTTCTCGAGCGTGGCTAATCTCGTCAGAGGCCGGCAGCAGACGCATTGACCGTCGCGACGCCAGTGGCAGCTTCAATACACGACGTTTCTACGACGACGTTTACAGCTTAATAATGCCCTTTTCCCCATTTGATGACTTTCGTATTTGAGACATGATATAGCTGGCTGTACTGAAATACATAAAATCCGCACCTTTGACAGTTGCAAAACGATTTAAACACAGTTTCATACTTGGAAGGTTTGCCATTCGCTAATTCGCAATTAGAATAATATGCTCCAATAAGTAATGTATCTATAGAAGGTTGTTTCACAATAATAGAGCTTTTGAAAACGGCGATGAAAAGATTACAGTATCGTTCGCTTTTCACAAAAAAGTACAACGTTACATAAAGTTCTATAATTTTTGAACTAAAAGGCGACATGCATGCACAGATTTGAAATGCTCTGAGAAGTCGATACGGTTAGCAAGATGAGCTTTTTGGTGGCGGCGTGGTGGAGGAGGCGGCGGCGGCGGTGGCGGCGAGGTTTGGGGGTGGGATGCACCAGATAGATATAGAGACATGATTTTCATCCCTTGGGCTCCATGAGACCACGCCTCTTATTGTTACGTGCCTGTTTTAGCTGACTTGCCTCCAATAATGGCTGATTCTTCTCGACCTAGGCCCAGGGTTAATCACTCAAATGGCAGCTAGCATAATAATATAGTCTATACGAATTGTAGTATGAGGCAGCTTGAGTGCTCAGCCTTGTTAATTGTTTGTTTTCAAAACGCAAATGAATGGAACGAATTCCCTAGTTGTTTTTAAAACGTATAATAGAATATGGGGGGAGACTTTTGGAGCTCTCCACGTAAAAGCGAGCGAATTGTTTAATGAGAAAAGTATATTCGTCGTCTACTATATATAACATGAATATACGAGTGAACGTCATCTCCAACTCTAAACTCTAAGCGTGTGGAACCTTGATTAAAACTCAGGCCAAAATGTACATCATACAACATCGGGAAATGATTGTCGGAATGAACAATTCGCGTCTAAACAATTCAAGACTCCAGCTATCCCGCAAAAAGTATTCCCGAGGGTCATCGCGTAGCATTCTTTCATAAATGAGTTTTGCAATAGTTCCTAATATTTCCACGATTCTTTGAATGGTTGCAGCGAAGTTGTTTCCGATCTTGGGAGCGACTCATCCCCTATTTATGCAGGGAAAACGCGCGTGGGGGCGCTCCATTCAGCTTGCACATGCCACGACTTTATCGAATAGTACGCACATTGCTGCAGGAAGGAGTCACCCGATAAAGCGTATTGTGCGCTAGAATAACACTCCTTTGTTTTGTCACTCACGAGTCGCATCCTTTATGTGCAGGCTCTTTTTTCATCCCGATGGAAAGGAAGGGGATGGAGCAAGATCGAGGGAGATGGTAAATGGCAAAAAAATACCAAGTGCTTTTGATTTTCTAAATTTGAGTAAAAGATTTCCAATTACAAGAACATCGTTTTGCGTGCAGGCGAACGGTCGCGGGTTGTTTTTTTCTCTCTTTTTTTTATAGAGGGTCAAATTAACCAACAATTGACCCGTTCGTGGACCGTGGGCAGCACAAAATAATATGTTTCTGTAAAACCGTTGAAAAGTTTTGATTTACATGCCCTTTCAAAACTGGTATACGATTTGTAGCCCCGAGCTATAATCGATAAGTGCTTTATACTATAGTATTTAAATGTAAAGGATATGTTTTTTTTCTCTGTGCTCCACGTCGCAAACGCCGGTATCCCAAAAACTAACAGACCCAACACGCGTTCATTAATTTGTTATTTCAGTATAATTCCATTCCATCTTCGGTACATAGGAAGACTCAATTACCGATTGATTTTCGAGCTACTGCCTTTCACAAGCAAGACGCTATTCGCATATATTAACATCAGTCGTACACGCACGCAATAAATCAATCGGAAAAACATTAATTACTTGTCACACACATTCTTTGAGCATTGTGCAAAGTATACTTGGCATTTTCAGTCGATGGGTCTTAGATAACGTAAGCAAATAAGTTATCATAACTCGGTATAATTAGGCAAAGAATCTCGCCGAAAGTCTCGCTCATTTTTTTCGGCGTTATTGAAGTTGAACACCAGTATTGTAGCGGTGGAACATGCACAACATATAATATGGCAGGTTTATGAATTTTGCCACTTGTTTAGCATAAGTTATAATGGCTGATGCCGCTGCTATTTGTTTCCTAATGGCACGCATGCATGCTATCCACATGCAGAGGTCGCGACGCGCCAATTGAACAGGGGCTGCAAGATTAATGGCCCGACCGGCAATGTGGTCCCATCTCCGGTATGCGGCGCCACAATGAAATATCGAAAAACTTAATAAAAGACGCTTTAAGAAGTACCGGATAAAGCTTTTATGAGTTGTGAGCAAGCAAAGGACGTGAAGCGACAGATAAATTATGGAAGAAGATCACCGCAAAGCATGCAGAGGAGGGAGGGCTACCAGCCACCAGCGCAAAAAGACATTCATCCTGTGCGAAGAGTGGAATGCGCAACTCTCTCGGCAAGCCTTCAACATTGATAAATACGATACTACGGAGGATTTAAATTAAATTTTGAACAAGTTGAAATGTTGTAGCATACAAAGAGTGCTAGGACAAAGGATTTTGATTTTTGTCAGTGAAGAATTTTGTTTATATGCTCATGAATGTACAAAAGAAGAAAGTAATGCCAGCCATGGCGAACAAAAGTTAAATAATGAGCACTCATTTTATTATCTTCATAGTTTTAATATCAACAGCATATACAAAGATACAATACACTGGTCTTTGTAGCACCGCCTGGAAAGCACTTTACATTGAAAAATGTAGCAAGGCTAAAAATTCAGCTGCAGTCTGGCCTCAACTTAATCATCAATTTTCGCCTCAATCGATTAAAATGTGTTGACAATTTGTTCATAGGAATGGCTCTTTTCTATCGTAGTCACTTGTAATTTAAAAAATGAGACAATTTTGGTCTCACCTTGGTAGTTTGACCACATGGTGACCAAAGTGCCCGGTTTTTCAAGAAGCTCTCAAACTTCTTTACTTTCATAAGCTAAAGTAAACATTCAGCTTTATACTGCACCGCGCTTAGTACAACACGATGCCATAATTTACTACTCTGAAAAATGATTCCTCTCCCGATGGATATTGTTGCACAAGACTGTAGTGCTTAGATGACATTCAGTTGTCACGCCAAGGGGGCATAAGCCTTTCGATCGAAGGACGAAGAAACTAGCTTCTTACAACCACTTGAGAGTTGGGAGGAGTCTCGAGACGTCCTCCAAAGACAATCAGGGCTTTGGACATCGCCATCATGCTCGGCGATAGCATCACACCATCGGTGGCACACCGAATCGACAAGCAAGAAGACAGCCGGCTCCTCGAACATTATCATATGACTCCCCACTCGAGGATAACGTATAAGTTACGTTTTTTAACAAGTTAACTGGACCAATAAGAATGCAGCGTGCACCTGCACAGTTGTTAGATGGGAGGTTTCTTGGCGAAGAACGCCACGCTACGGATCGCTGCTCGCCTACATCGAGGAGAACAATTGAAACTGGCAAGAAAAGCTCTTGGATAGGAGAGCATTGTGTTGGACAGACTGGGATTCGAGAAAAACCCAAGAGATACATTGAAGAGCATGGCCTATAGGGAATGCACGTTGTTATTGTTGTTATTATTCTTCACAAAAACTATGTAGCTCTTCTATTGTTCCCGTTTCTATCTTCCTTCTTTCCAAAATGACTAGAGATTACTAATGAAGCATTGCGACTTGGAAAATGGAAACAATAAAGCTAAAAGAAATGAGAATAAACGAGAATTGAAAGTCGAAACAAACGTTTCAATGCTGCACCTGAATCAACAATGAACTATTCTTCGTCATAATATTGTCTTGTAGCGACCCATTCTCTATCAGCTCTCAGCATAGCCCACTGTAATATGAATTACCATAAGAGCTTGGCATTGTCGCATTGCCCACCCTTGGAATATAGCACTGTGAAAGCCATCAGTTTATTATCAGAAGCTACAATAATAATAATACGGCTCTTTTAGAATCCCATGTCAACTTCATCATAAGTAATTGTCGACCCGACGGCTATTCTAAAGACAGATCTCTCGGATTCAATTATTTATTATGACATTTCATAATTGTAACAAAGACGTTAATTATACTTACACAACAGAGATTATCTAAGCGACTGTGACTGTATGCTTGGTAAAAAAAAAGAAAAGTCTCTCTGCATTCACGTTTCAATCAGTTCGTGGTAACAACCCTTATTACTGTTCGAAGTAACTTTACTATAAATATTGTGCAGTTATAAAATGGTACAAAGAGACAATGAAGGTTAGGCTAAGCCACCATATGCCAATGTAACAGTATAAGTAAGCCACTTATACCAGCAACAATAACTCAATACACACAATAATATATCTAATGGTCGAACTTTTATGTGGTCATCACGTTTACATAAGCACGAAGATGTTCGTCTTATCTGCACCATTCAGTGGCAGCTTGTCTCATGCCTGTTGGCTCAATTCTCTAGTTAAATATGCGTTCACCATTGCTCACAGAAATACAATTTTTATATTATGGTCATTCTCAGGACTATCAATAACGGAAAATTAGGTGCTCCTACGCAATGTTTGGAGTAACCAGTCCGGGCCGCGTACGTACTAAATTACTGTCATGTGTGAGATTGGCAGATTCATAGACCATCTATTTTACACCTATCATGAAGCCGTTCGACTCATTGCAGCTTACGCGATGTCACAAAAGTAGAAGGACCAATTAGACATTAAAATTGCAAGCGATCGTTACGATAAAACGGAAATTAGGTGAAGTCCAAAAGAAAAACAGCTGCCTAAAGATCGCGTTCCGAAAAGTTTTTAGAATGTTTATATTACAAATGAGCACGCGTTTATCATGGGGAAAGCGGACATAAACAAAAACATACAAACATAACCTTTTAACAATCACCTTACAGTGTGTTCTGAGTAGCTGAAATCTGCCAATCACAACAACCAATTTGTAAATACGCGTCCGGTCCTTGGTCCACGTACATGAAATAGCATATTTGGTCCGGTCCCACATACCTCTTCACCCCGCAGTTTAGCAACCAAAACTCGGGCCATATTTTGCATGGGACAGTCTGGCAGCTCCTCTTTTGTGGTTTTGACTCAACTTCGCAGCCGTAGTCCTGTCCAGCCCATACATTGTATCAATAGTCCCACATCATCGATTCCAGGGGCAATAATTAGCTACAACATAGTCCTCGGACATACACAAATAGGTATACGACCTCTATTGGCGTATTCTGACTTAATCTTACGAACAGAGCTTCCAACTGTAGTCGGATCTAGTCGGGGGTTTACGTGTAATTAGAAGTATATACAGTCCTTATACCCGATCTCCCTTTTTCTTGCCCAGCAGCGATAATAAGCAACCATGGTCCAGCTCTTATATAATTTGTTAAGAGTGCTTAGCATAGAAGGTTTTTTAATGGGCTGCCAAATTTCTAACCCTGATAAGACCGTTATATCTAGA
>QKMV01002430.1:0-13349 GCA_003287335.1 Lednia tumana
AATAGTTAGCGAAGCGTTGGCAGTTTAGTTTCAGTTAAGTTTTCAGCATTTTAACCCAGTTATTAACAGTTTTTTTTTAAATTATAGTGCTGAAATTAGTCAGGAGATATGAGTCTCAAAAAAGTAATATGCTGCTTTCTTCTTCAGAGGAAAAACACGTCGGCAAATGAATGCTGCGACCGCTCAAGAAAATCAGGGCGTTACTCCAAGTGAGTAATTAAACACATTAATTAATGACAGTGCGTCAAGACGAGAGCTGTGCAAACATACAGCCGATGTATTTTATTTTTGTAGTTTTGTGTAGCGTTTATCACCTCTTCATTGGATGTCAAATTAGTATGTTTTCTGAATCACATCGATTCCACTCAGAAGCAATTCCATATATTTTGGATGACCACACGAGCTCCCTTTTTGCGAACTGCTGTAGCTCGTCAGGAGAAGTCAGAAACGGAAATGAGAGCTAGTGCAACGGCGGCTATGCTCTGTGGTCAGAATTCAGAATTTGGCTGGAGTAGAAAACTCTTTATTCAGTTTCGGGGTGCGATATTTCGAATTTTAGTGGACCACTGCTCTTACTGCTGCTCCACTGCTTAGATGCTCTCCTAAATGCGGTGAGACAAATAATTGTTGGATAGCGAATGATTTATTCAAATTGCCTACGCGATATAACGCTTGCTGACCAGTCACCAAGCCAGTTAAAATCCATATGCAAATAATTTTTATCATTCCCCAATGCAGGTGAGCCTAGCTGTGAATGTCACACTACGAATACAAAGCGCATCTTGGACTGCATCCAAATGAGTGTAGGACTGCAATAAGAATTCCACGATCACAGCACTAGCAAACTGCACACATTTGCAAGTACATAAATGTTATTTTTATTTTTATCTATATCCAGACTGGACTATCTGATTAGAATAAACATGTGCGTCTGATTGGAAATTCATGATTTCCAATTATGCATGCATTTCGTCGGATTAAATACAGATAGATCATGATTAAAAAAATAGGGCTGATTGATATCTATCAAATTGGTCACTGGTATAATAGTGTACAATTAAATTAATTCAAATGACACTCGATTAATTAAAGCATAAAACAACTCAATTAAGATCTGTACAAATGAAGCACTGCTAATGGGCAGTAACGATTTACGGACGACTAACGCTAATAGTCTCGATTGTTAGCTCACCGCCTTCGTCTAACCTTCATGGTTAATCACCATTGTGAACTGATTACTAAAGATCGATTGTAAACATCTCAATCTTCGTACCGCCAACAAATCAAAAACACAGTCCAATACGCTAATGTACAAAAAAATCGTTCGTTTTATAAGATGGCTGGCCTCGACTGATCACTGAATATTGTGGCTTACTTACCAAAATTCAATTTCATCGAAACAATGCACTTTTCAACTTTTGTAAGAGTTATAAAAAACATTCAACACGTTTTGATAAACGTGAATAACAATAAAAAACGGACTTTTTTTGGAACACCACAGCGCGTTCTTTGCATATCAGCTACAAATAGTCCGTTCAGGGCTTCAGGCCTTAGAAACCATACGGTAACAATTCATTGCACATTGTCAGGTTTTATTTGTCAGCTTATTTTTTGCACAAGACGGATTATCTATGCAAGTTCCCAAGCTACTAACAGCTTCTTGGACGGGTCGGAAATGGGAATGGTGAGGGGAAAAGATCCAAACGGTCGTGTTTATGGTAGCAGAGCAATCCCATAATTTGCCTGGAACTTATGAAGGGTTGAGGGAAACTACCACTAGAATAGCTGGTCAGTGGTCACCATTGGATCTTATCCGTGACCTCCCGATATTGGAAGTCAGACACTCTCTCTTGATACAATCATTCACCCAGACACTTTTTCGCCTCTTTGAAGAGGTTTGAAAAGTTCGAACGAAGGAATTTAGATCACTGATGCCCAGGCTCACCAAGGCAAATGTGTTAACGCCTTCACATTCATTTGGCGTTGCTCCAGTAAAGGTAACGTCTACTCTCTAGCATAGTCTCTATGGACGTTGTGCCAAGTCAAACAAGGCGATATGTCCGTATAACAATACATACACATGTTCGTTATGAGGGCAAGAATGCGAGAGTGACGACGATTAGTGACAACTGACATGAAAATATGATGAAATACCGAAGGAAGGTACCGTACCTACAGTCTTGAACTACCTAACTACAATAACAGAGAGATGGGTGCGGACATGCGCTATGCAGCGGTCTGACATATTGTATAGGTTACCTTGCTAAACGAAATTTTCATATTTTATTGTCTTGTCATTGCTGGAGAAAATGCCAATTAAACGCACGTTTCAAACCACATATTTGATACACTTTTGAGAGGTACGATATAAGCTCAAATTATCCAGCAAAGAAATCTGTTTTGACTTGTCTTTGAAAACATGTAATTACTACTTGGTGTATTTATGGGTCGGTTTCTGGCGTTACTGTCTATAAAGAACATGTATTGACCTCTGATCTAACCTACTTGTATCAAAAAATTTCAACCGTATCATAATATTACTTAGTTATGGTATGCATACGATGCATTTGCGTGTAGATTTGAATTTGAAAATAACGACCTTATTTTTATTGCTATTTTAATAAACGGTCTTCGATATCTGAAGTAAGCTAATAGAAAGCTAAGCCACACACGAAGGTTTAATTGAACCCCTAACTGGAGATGAATAGCTTTAGCACAGTAAGACTTGGTAAGACGCATTGAGATATTCAGCGTGCCAGAATAGCAGTGTTTGATAGATCTTTACTAGGCATGAAGACAAACAATAAAATTATAGGCTTCATTCCAACATATCTTTACAATAGGTAGGTACATGCATTTTATTCTTGTCAAGGAATCAACCGATAAAAATTTCTCTTAAAAATTTGCCTTCAGTTTTAACAGCTCACTTAATGTCTGCGAATGTCTCTAGCTCTTATATTAGCATAGATGCTTTGATAAAAAATATCTTTTACGACCCAATGTTTCTTCAATGCAATTCATCGAAAGTTTCTTACACAAACCAGTATGACGCTAATTTTCATAATTGCGGTACCAATTTTCAAATCTCACTGTCAAACTAAAAGATATGTGTACCTTTACTTGGACCATTTATCCCTTTTATCTGATCAAACCAATTGCTTGTAGGCTGGCAGAAACATACCAAATTATCGAGTTCCAATTTTTCAATACACTTTTTTTAGATAGTTTCTACATCGATTAGACAAATTTAATATGCATAAGCAGTAACGGGCATTTATTTTTTGGTCTATATTATGACTTTTCATATCAAGGTCAGAACTCAGAAGTACGAGTTATTAAAATCAAATCAACTATGCAAAGTTGAATGATAGTAATCAGCAACGAGCGACTCTCCACGAGTTCTTACAGTCGTAGTACTACACTAGCTACTTTCTATCTCATATACGATTACTCCACCCCGGGCTTCTGGACGTTAATTTTGCATTTCATCTGCCCTACCGAGTACCGACTTGAAATCGAACAGCCAGCTCGTCTGCATGTCGGTTTTGATCCGATCATTGTTTATAGTTGCATTTTTACGTGCATATATTTGTATTGCTTCATTTCAGTAATTTAATTCCGACGGATAATTTATCAGTTTTGATGAAACGCTGCACATAATTACAGCAGTAGCTTCAGGAAGTGGACAGTGCAGAGTGCAATCAGAGGTTAAGGACATGCACAGGGTGCTATCAACATTGACAGAGTAAAAAAGGTCAGATACATTAAAAATAAAACACATTTTATGGGGAATGTCTCGTATACGTTGGATGTTAGCACCTATAAGCTTCGCTCATTCCTTCGATGCAATTTCTCATATCTTGATTAATGTTTGCAAGGTAACATTAATTATATTCCGGCTTGTTTGATTAGCGACGTATGTGTTTGAAAACTGGTAATGCGTTTCAAAAATCGAATAACTGCGAGATAAAAATTTGATGATTGTGTAATTTTCTTTTTATAGTTTTAGCTTTATGGACATACCCTACCACAACACATCGTATCAGAATTTGGAATGTGTTTGTGCACTAAAACGCAAAGCGGACCAGAGTCGTGGAAGTTCTCCAGGAAAACTATAATAAGTACCTTACTTACTAACTAACTACATCAATGTACGTAAAGGTAATATGATATATCAGCAATTCAGAGCAAATTTCAATTGTTCACCTCTACCGGGATATGAACCCGGGTCCTGTGCATTGACGGTGCAGCCGAAATAACCGCTATGCTAGCTGGCGAGAAGACCTCGTCTCTGTTCTCGTTCGACACAAGACCCAGATTAAATCTCCGTTGAGGTGAACAGTTTAAGTTTGTTTAAATTTTCATTAAAATGCTTATTTAAGAATCAAGAAGCACCGAATTGGACACCCCTGGTCCCATGTGATCACCGAAATGAATCGACATCGCACTGGGCTAAAGATGAGATGAATGACCATCCATGTGGCATGTACTATAGTTCTCTTCGGGAAAAGAGGTTGGAGGGTTTGACGCTACTACAACAGCTTCACTAGCCTCATCATCAACCTCTCGACTCTTCGTTCTTTTTGAATTGAGTACTATGGGAGTAGGCTACGTGCCAGCACCGAGCCCCCCTATTTCCCTGCTAAGTTCATTTTCACCCTCATTATCCCCCAATAATCCACGGACGGCAATAGACCATTGATCACAGAGCCAGTTGTCAATACCTTGCGTTCTAAACCACAGAATGGAAAAAGTTGTAATAAAAAACGCACGGTACTCAGTAAAGGAGCTTACCGGAAAATCGAGCAGCGACTCGAGAGTGTCTTGCGCGGCTCCTCGTCGCAGCTTACTGAACTCTACAAAGTCGTCGTCGGACCCGTTCTTCTCTCGCAGCAACCTGCAATTAGCAACACACACAAGACAATCACATTGATTCCCATTCAGACAACAGTGCACAAATGGTCAAACATCTTTCGGATTACAAAAAGATCCCATAGATCTGGAGCCATCTCACGTGAGTGATACAATGCCGATGCCAGCTTACACAACAACTTGAAAATGATATCATATCTGTATCTTCTTTCCATCAAAATTGACAGGTAAGAATTATCACACATGAAGGCAAAACCCGCTCATAGAGGATGGTAAGCCAGGCCAAATTCTCTTGACCAAAAAACACTATTAAAACTGAAGCAAAAAAACTCTACTCTTCTCCTTCCTCTTCTTCATTCACCAAATAAATCTTCTGATTCCATGCCTACTTATCTTTCTACCACCTTTTCACTTAGGTTCACTTCAATCCGAATGTCTCCTCTGTTTTATAAATCACTTTGTATTTCATGAATCCATCTCTCTCTCTGCCTACCAACTCTTCTCCCACCTCATTCAATACCAAACACTTGTATTGGAATTTTTTCATCACCCGTTCACTTCAATTTCATACCATCTTAGCCTTTCTCTTCCCATTTTAAATGCCAAAATTTTAACACCAATTTCCATTCTCAAACCACAACTTCAAACTCTATCCATCTTTGTCACTCCAGCCATACTTCTCACGAACTTCATCTATCCCACCTGCATTTAAACTTAAAATAAGACGTAATAATTATAACTATTACTTAGACTTATCACAATTAAAACTAATTCAATAAGACTAGCTTGAAATAAGGCACAAAATTGTATTTCGAATCTTACATCCATGCAGTAATTAATCTCAGGCATATGTTGGGAAATTTTAGTTCCCAGGGCATGACTGTCACCTTCCAAAAACAATACAAAAATGTGAAACGGGAAGGTAACTATGGAGGATTTACACAGCTTCTGTCGTATGGCGGTCCATAACGCGCGATACAGAAAACACCAAACAATTCTAAATATGCCGTTAGAATTTTCTTGATCCTAAGCGCAGAATTTTTGATCAGACATAAATATCATTTGAGGATTATAATGGCGGCCACTAAGCAAATCGGTCATCAGTTCTGCAAGTTACATGGAACTCTATTATACATGAAACTGGTACGCGTAATTGTTACACGTGAAAACGTTTGAATAATTGTAGGTAGTGTGTGATGCAATGAACTTTGATTGCAAACACACATAGTGGCAGGGGGGATATCAGAGCCACAAGCGTCGAAAATAACTAAATCAGTTCACTGCTTCGTAAGGCGTATATTATATACGTAAAGATACTACATTTGCATTTGGTAGCGTACGCATGTTTATGATTGTCAAATGATCTTATGTGTTCAAACGTTTCATTTCTACATAAGAACTTCTCAAAAATACTAGCTTGTAAGTTTGGATACCTAACTCAATATACTTCTATGTATGATTTGCAGCGAAGCCAAAACTGTCTTACCCAACTAGTAGGTATATATAGGCTGTAGACTGAAATGTTATTAAATACGCGGAGGAATACATTTGAACTGCCCCTAGGGGTAGATGACATGGGCTATTAACTCGTGGTATCCCGCAGAGAAAATATCACGATGGAATCTTCATGGACGTTATTGGGTGACATGTTAAAATATCCCTGTAAATTATTCCGTGGCTATCAGACACATTATTTCTATTTCCAACGGTCAAACGCTCCACTAACATGCAAAACTAGAGCAATTCGAAAAAAGAACGCAAATACAGTTCGGTGTTATTGTTTCGAAATGTAAATTCTATTACCCGTTAATCCAAAACCTGGCAGCTGAAAACTCTTCAAAAGAGCCGGTTTAATTTATAATCCAATCGAAATATGCTCCCCGCTGTCAGATTAACATCCCCTAATACGTCCAGTCTTTTACGTGTTTATTTTTTCATCTTTACAATAATGGAGCCTATACCTGTCCTTTGAGTTTTTGAAACATTAGCATCATTTTGCCTTCGTCATCACACAAATAACGTAGAAGAATCATCTTTTCCAGCTCAAATTTCTTTAGAAAATAGGTCCTAACCTACAATAAATTTTATTTAAAGACACGCAAAAAAAACAAAAAACCAGACCACCCACTGCTATTTCGGATTGCATTACGGGAATTATGTTCCTGCGCGGACGGTGTTATTAAATAACCCCCTTATCTCTTTTCCCCACGAATTAATTAATTTTTAATTAATACTTTGACATAATAAACACACTAAGTAATTAATAATAATTCTTCATTTACATGCATACTGTAGCTAGATCCGGTGTTATAAAGCACATCTCGTAATATGATAACATCGGTCAATGTTACGATGAAGTAAGATTTTTCTCGATTCTATCAGCAATGCACATGTACGTTTTCATCGGATGCATGTTGGAATTGCATGTAGGTACGTACCCGTATGCACTTCTATGCAATTATAAACTGGCATTCGTGGAGATATTTATTAGACACTAGGCAGGAATTACTACTCACTCCTTGGCTCTCCTGTACATATCCTGATATTCTTCGTATTGGCTCCAGAGTTGCTTCGAGAAGAAGTTTCCTGCAACAAAAGAAAAGCAACACATTCAAACTTGGAACTGTCACTTTTACCATGCTGTTATAACTCTTCTACCAAAGGTTGATTTGCAAGTTTATTTATACAATGGCTCGAATAATTCATTAATTTACGTCGATTTATATTAACTACGGCCAAGTTCTAATAATTTTTATATCTCTGTATTCTGTAACAAAAACTGTTCGCGAAGTTTATCAATGAAAGCGGAAAATAAATCCCATCTTTATCATAACGGTAGATGTGCCCACCATGGGAGATGACGCCATATTTTACTAGCCAGAATAGTTTTATCTCCATTGTCATTTAATAATTTAGTTTTATGAACAGTTATCATTCATTTAAATTCAGTTCAGTTCAAGTGTCGTTACAATAATTCATAAAGAATAACGATATTCAAATTACAAAGCTTGTCCTATTATCTGTATCCAACCTTAAACTTAAACCATTATAATTTATAATAAAAAGTTCGTTTTTATTGCATCTTTGCATCACGGAAGGAGATCAGATCTGAGCATATAATTCCCATTCGTAACATGATGAATACGATTAAATAGACGCTGTTAAGTTCACTGAATGCAATTCGATTCGTGTTCTTGCTGTTTGAATTGATAGAAAGTGATGGCTGCACCTGAATCTAATGGATATAATGGCATCGTGAACCGTAAAGCAGTTCGTCTGGCTTTTGGCTACATAGCTGTTGCGATGAGGGTAGGGTGGGTGGGTCAATGTCACGGCATTCTTCAAGCTTCTCATCAGTGATTTGCCACCCACACGTTGGGTTCTGTGGCCAAAGCCAGACCCAGACACTCCCGACAAAGTTCAGACGAAATGTGAAAGTACTATAATGCCACGAAGGGCACGAATATTAAAGAAAGTTCATTGATGAAGTTATTGATCAAAACACCATTTAGTTCTCAAGAGTTCATACAAGAAAAAACTATTGACAGAAATGATCAAACAGAAATTTGCATAATAATACGTTACACATTATGATAAGCCGTAATCATGATTGCGAATGAGGGTTTTAGAATCTCATTATTTGCATAAAGCAAAGGTCTAGTTTACATGTTTCTTGAATTACAACTTATCTCGAGTAGAATTGAAATGAAGTAGCCGTGCTTGCATTTTTATTATGCTTATATTATTGTCTGTTAATTCTCATAGTTTCACTGTAGCTAAGCCGACGAATTTGTTATGCCGATTTTCACTTTGTGAACTTAAAATTAGCCTCAAGATCATTATTTCGTAATGAATGCGTGAGTTAAATAATTTAAAGAATTAATTACGTGAGATGAGCTTGTATAATTGGCTGGAAGCATGGTCATTGAGAAAAATATATTGCGGATGTACAAATTGATGAAATATTTGAAGAGGAAGTAGTGATTATAAATATAAAGCACCTTTTGTGGATCCTGCTAGAATGAATTGTTGGTAAAAAACGGAAATTATGATTTTTAAAAAAACTGTTAATAAATTATGATACTTTACGGAAATTACGGAAATTATGATACTTTTTAAGCTAATATTGAAAGCATTGGACGCCGAGTGACCGAAACAATTGCAGTAACAAAATGCACGTCACCTTGAAAATGTGTCGAATTGTACGTGCACAGCTTACCTAAAGTCATACAATCCACAGAAACTGACATGGCGTCTACACTGCAAACAAATATCAGTGAAAAACACTAGAGCCATTCATTCCAGATTTGAATGAAAAAAAAACACACGTTGAAACTGTAATGAAATAAGGAAATCTTCGAAGAGTTATAGTTCATGTGTTCACTTGGTCGAGTTTCGCCAGATCAATAAAAGCTAGAAGTCGTAAACTGGCCCATCCGGTGAAAGGACTCATATTTGATCAGCAAAACGACTGCCACTGAGTTCTTCTAAAGACTTCTTACGACTATACAGTGCATATTAAAACTGGTAGTGCACTTAAAATGTCAGATGATGAAAGTACAAGTAATTAGATTCAATTTGTTCTGTTCGGTTTGTTTATTTGTTTTTGGTTCATTGAAAAGTGACGTTATGTAAATATCTTGTTCCAAATCGAAATTAAACTGTCCTAATTGTTGCAAAATTATTTCGTCAATGACAAAAAATGTTCAGAAAACCACTTTAAATTGATAATTGATGATCTCTATGACGGCCAATCAAGCCATATTTAGTCCAGAACAAAATATCACGCACACGCTATTGTCCTTTACGTCACTTTTGCTCCAATACAAAACAATTAGTAGTCACTCCACTTCGCTTCCGATTTTTTCAACGCACTAATTTGTCTTGTGCAAATCAAATCAACTTCACAAGAAATCAAGCATCGATGATTGAATCTCAGCCAAGGCGTCCAAGCTTGACTGTCACTGCAGCGAGCAATCAATCTCACTGCTCGACCGAATCAGATTGTGATGACATCCAAATGTCCTGCTGTTTACATTTACACCGGGCCTAGTCGCCGCATACACGCAGAGTGCAACCGACGTTGTAGGATACCGCCAAGCAAATAGCGACGACTCGCTACCTCATCTCAAAACCAACTCTCACATATTGTTGCGGCTATCTTCGTCGGACAATTCTCGTCGCCCCGCCCCTTTCTTTATCAAACTCATTCTTCAATCTCATACACATATCAGATCTTTTTTCGTTGCATTCGGTTCATTACCTACTTCCAATCTTAGACTCAGTGTGGTTCACTGGCCTCATTTTCTCTCTCTTTATCGCCCATCCTATTCTTTTTACTTTTCTTACACCTCTCTCTTAAATAATATTGTAATATACCTTCTCTTTCTTACACGAACAGCATTGATAACACTAATACATGACTCTTCCTTCTACTCTTGTTCTTTTAGCCGAATATTTTTTGTCTGGACGAGTAGTCGCTCGAGGCAAATTTCCGAATTATAATCTTCATTTCGGTATGATGGTTGTGAGCAGATCAGATTTTATAGAGTGTGAGAGAGAGAGAGAGAGGGGGGGGGTAAAAATTAGCACGTATCGGAGATATCTTCATTGACGCTGTGATACTGTATCCCCCCACTTTTCATCGTCTTGTAACAATGAAAACAATCTCCGTCTGCTCCGGTGATGATGAGATTCGGGCCGTATTACACTCATTACATTATACACCATATGGAACTATAGTAACTACAAGCTACATGCCATGTCGCCTGCTTCAAAGCACGCATACGGAAGCCAAAAGACGGCAACGACCCTTCAAAAGGCGCCCGATTCAGCGAAAAGTGAACGCTTTTTGGGCTTGAGGAGCAAAGCGATGAACAATATTCGTGAAGATATCATTATCACGAAGTATTCTGCGTAGTGACGATGGATTAATCACCTCATTGATATATGGTAGAAATTGATCGGCTTTTATTTTCTTTTCAGTGCTGAAAAGAAGTTTCAGCCACCTGCTGGGGATGAGCGGAAAGCAAACTTTGATTGGGCTTAGAGTCATAGTTAATTTAGTTTCCGTGTATATCGGTGTAGATACTCCGGTTACCGTTCTGTAGTCTCGCGCGATACTTTGGAATGTCAAATAATACATACGAGACATTTGCTCAATCGCTCAACTCTCAGCTTGACCACAAAAATGCCAATTCTGTATCTATAATAACCTATTTCTAATTGTAATTAAGGTTCACATATAATTGTTATCCTCGGTTACTACCGAGGTCAATGCGGTTCCACTAGATGCAGAGGATCTGGGTTCACATCAATTTGACTTAAATTTGCTACGAAATAATACTGCTCAGTGCTCACTCATCATAATGTGCGGTTCTATATAGCTGGGTTACCAAGTCATACTCATAGACTTGCCTATATTCCCTTCTCAAATAAACCGTGATAACCATTGGCAGGTAATTAGCGACGACAAAGCGTTTACATAGGCGCACTTTTTTAAAGTTCACATAAACCTAGAATAACAAGAAATTTGATTTGGTCAATAGACACGCAAAATATATGTTTTGTGGATATATTCGATGGAAATACGCATTTATTTTCTGTCAGCCTATCATATATTGTGTACTACGTTAATATTGTTTGGAACGTTAGATGCTGTCGCATCTAAACAATCTCAACAACCTACGAGGTTATATAATATTCTAGGACGTGTTCATCTTGGTGCGACAACATAATCAACAATAATTTTGCATATAACAATCAGCACGATGAGCAAGTATGGCACTCATTTGTCCGGAGGACGACACCATTACATTTCACCCCAATAAACAACAATGTTAAGAGCAACAACACTCTGGCAGATACTAAAAGTCAAAACAGATGGTAATTATTTGTAATCGTAAATTACTGCGCTTATTATGACTTTCCGATTTTTAAGAAAGTGATGCGAGCGAGTCGGGTAAAGGTCGACCACACACGCACTCCATCAATGAAGTATTCGCAGTATTTACGACTGATCATAATTTAGTTGAAGATCTTGAAACGATCCAGGTCAAGCAGCCATTCACACGATCACGATTTTTATCAAATTCAGTTTTGCGGACTGAACTTTCTACGAACACCTGTCCTCTCGCGGCGCGCAGTGCGTTGAAAAAAAAGTAAATTTTCAAAAGATTTCGGATTAAAAAGTAAAACCGCTCGTAAGGTACGTGTATAGTTTAGGTGTGTATGTGAGTAACCACGCAGGCAATTCGATCTGATTTTGGCGCCGATTGACCCGCTAATAAGATTAGTCACAGACGAAGAGAAGAAACTCCGAAACGCACACTCATTCATCTTAAGCTCTTTTTACGTGGTCTTGTCTTGCGCTGCGTACCGAAGGTTCAAATAAGGAACACTCCTCTAGTTTTATTGTCCTTTCGATGTGTATCGAATTGACGTTTAATCGTGAGCATTTTTTTCGTCTCTTCGTAAGATGCATTTAAGGGGTAATGTGTCTGCTTAAAAAACGACCGACTACCATCCGCATTGAGTTTTGACTTCACTTACGAGGGCCTCCGGAATGGCCGGATACGTTTCAGAGAGGCGTAGTATTGAGTTGTGACGTCACACGACATTTAAATATTCGCACTTTTAAAAATGGCATTACTGCTCCAAGACAATTAATCGAAACATGAATCATACATTTTAGTGATCCAGAAACAGTTCCCCGTTCAAATAAGTACATACAGCGCGGGTTGGTTTCTTCCAAATTGGAAGTTAATTTGTGGGTTAACTACCCCCACTTTTCATCCAGAAAAAGGAAAAATAATCCATCCTCTTTTGACTACAGGTGACTACATTTTCTATGCCATTTACGGACAGGGATTGCTTATAGAATACAAAATGCACATTCAATTTTCTTGTGTGTCATTTTTGGCTCGGTTATGTCACTTTCAAAAATCAGAATTTGCCATGCTGGTAAAAACGCACAGACGTCAGAGCCGAGTAGCTGTCTACAGCCATTCGATACCCAACCAATGGCAGACCCAATGGTAATCGTCCAATGGCAATAGGAAGCTTATAGTGATATCGAGCCCCGAGACACAGCCTATCACAGCAATAAAATGATGTTAGTGTCGTATACGCATAAAAACAACGATTTTTAGCAGCCTACTAGAATTGATAAAATATTGAAAAATCTGATTTATCGCTTGAAATACATCGTCATAAAACAGTGGAAAAAGTACGTGTGACAATAAATGACAAACATTATCACATGGCACTTTTCCACTTAATAATGGAGTATGAATCTCTCTCCTTCCCTCCCACTCCCCCTCATAACACTCAGCTTTTGCAGAAACAGGCTCGCCAAGCCTCGAGCGTCACCAATATTTCGTCCAAATAGGTTAAGAATTAAAAAAAAAAACTGTTAATAACTGGGTTAAACTGCTGAAAACTTAACTGACATTAAACTGCCAACGTTTCGCTAACTA
>QKMV01002432.1:0-13347 GCA_003287335.1 Lednia tumana
TTTCAGCACTAGTTTTCAAAAAAAACTGTTAGTAAATGGGTTTCACTGCTGAGAACTTCTAACAAACAAACTGCCAAAAAAACTGCCAGACAGTTTGTTTGTTGGAAGTTCTCGGCAGTGAAATCCATTTACTAACAGTTGTTTTGAGGCTTTCTGGTTCAGGACTTTGACGAGAGTTTGTCAGATGGAAGGGAAGGGAAACGGAAAAAAGGTGCCTCTGTCGGAAGAGTAATCGACTGGCAATCGAGCGGTCCCGGGTTCGATTCACGGATCGGAAGCTTGTTTTTCCTGTTTTGTTTCCCTTCCGCCTGACACTTCCTAGTACTCCTAAACTTGAAAGTCTCACTTCTCATCCTGCAACCATCTCACTCGAGAAAAGAGAGTCTGGGAGCTTGAATGCACTCGCCAACCGTCTGGCAGCAAAGCCTAGTGTTGAACTCATGCCATCAAGAGTCCCACTGTGTATATACCACTCATAATTATTAAATTCACTTCCGAAATATCGTACCTTGATTAGCATAGTGAGCCGTTCCCATTTAAGCCAGAGGTCCGGGGTTCAAGTCCTCGAGTAGGCCGGTATTTTTGAAGTGATGTTAGCATTGTTGACGCTAACGGTGTTGTTGTTTGTTTGCCGTGGACGCAGCGTTACCAGGCGGGCATCCTGGAGCAGCTTGGGCTGAACCGGCGGTCCGACCCTGAGGCCGTAGACGACGAGACCAAGACGCGAGGCAAGTGGTACGGGCGACAGGCTGCCGAGCGCCGCCTGCGGCCCGACCACGTGTTTCGAGGGACCTTGGTTTCCACGCTGGAGTGCCAGGACTGCAGGCACGCAAGCCAGCGGCCCGAGACCTTCCTCGACCTCAGCCTGCCCATCACCGCAGACAAGGTTTCTATTCGCTTGCTTGTTCACCTCGTTTCGCAGCCAAAGCAACGCGGTGAAAGTGATTTAGGTCAAGACATCTCGCCATGGCATATTTGCTGTCGATTCATATGTAAAAGATGCGACAAGATTTCTATTCAACATAAACTGTAAATTTACTGGGTAAAACTGCTAAGAATTGCACAAATAAATTCCCAACGTTTCGCTAAATGTCTCGTTGGCTTCATCTGGGGCACAATTGTGACAGAAATTCTCACGTGAAAAAAGAATTATTTTTCAATCAGATAACTTTTGAGTAGGCCTTGCTAGGTTTTTTTTTATTGCAGTTCTTTTTTCAAGTTCGACTGTCAGAATTGTGCCCTGGATGAAGCCTACGTCACAGTTAGCGAAACGTTGTCACTTGTCATTTGAGGAATGGCAATCTGTAACTGGCATGTAAACATTTTGCTCAATGAAGAATTCACACCACATACCCTCTAGTGATTGGCAGCCTATCCAAAAAGCCCACGGGATACCTCCTTTGACGAGCACATTTGCCGCTGCACTCTCAACCTTGAACGGAGTTAAGCTTTGAATCGCAAGAAGTGAACGATGTCCCCGCTGATGCCGTTCCGAGAGCGTCGGCGTGCCTTGCGTTGGCTTGACGACATGTTTGTTTGCCGGGCAGCCGCAGCCCCCGGTGGTGACTCGCCGCAAGTCTGAGGAGGACGCTTCGTCGTCGTCGCCCGCGGCAACGTCCAAGCACCAGCTGAAGCGCGAGAAGAAGGCGGCGCGCAAGGGCGCCAAGCGCAGCTCCGGGCTCCGCGGAAACCACACACTGCGCAACGCCCCGGGCGACGGCCCAGAGCCGACCATCCACGAGGAGAAGCATTCCTCGGCCTCGGGGGAATCCGGTAGGCCAACGGGATGTGTTTCGTATTCAAGTGATGAAGTCTTGGCCACCAAAACAATGTCATCAAGCATTTCATGCCTAGGGACCTTACTAGGTTAATCTAGTAGCAACTGGAAAAACCCACCTGATTTTTAGTTTATTTTTATAACTGAAGTCAAACTGTAAGTGACTGAGACACCAAACGTAGTTCATTCTGTAGAGAATTCAACTAGCTTTCTGACAAAATGTATTAGAAGTTTTTATTCTCGTTACTCTGAGTTACAATTGGGTTTCAGTTAAAAAAAAAAATGACGATATCACAATAAACCTGCCTTTCAATTAATCTAAAATTTGCCTAATAAGAACAAACAATCAAATTACATTGGAGTAGAAGGACTCCAGGAGTAGTATGGTCTTCAGTGGGCGTTGGAAGCCAAGGATAGTCCCCTCCTTCGAGCCCAACCTGTTAATCGGTTCTTGTGATTGTACGTGTTGTTGAGTGTACCTTCTCAGCCAGCGGATGTAAAACGCAAATACGTTTTCCCAAGTGGGCAATAAAGCCTTTAAAAGCTCGACGCTGTGTTGCGAGGAATGTGTTGCTAACCGCGCTCGTGACGGCCGATTCCCGCAGAGCCGAGCGACGCCGACGTGGAAGACAACTTGGAGGCGGACGCGGTGCCAGCGGAGTCGGGCTACTCGAGTGCCAAGGCGGGGGATTCGCCCCCCCTGCTGCCCGCCAGTCCCCCTCTGCTGCCCGACTCTGCCCTACCCAGCCCGTCTCCGCCCTTGGCGCCCTCGGCCCACGGCGACCACGCTACCCACGCCAGGTCTGCAAACACGACACCCTATCGTACCCCTAGCCGGCCCTTTTTGCTGCAATTCAATCTTTAAGTGGACTTTTTAGAATTTAATTACAGTTTCTAACAGGCTTCTTTGAAAACTGGTCCCAAGATTAGGAACTAGACATGAGTCTAAAGAATTTCTTGTGCCAATAGACCTATTTCAGCCAAGAAAAGAATACTAGATGAACCCATTAAGTAAAGGCCAATCGGGTTGTGATTGCCCTATCCTGCCTGGGTTAAATGCCCGAGCCAACTTGTACTAGATGTACCCACTAAGTAAAGCCACTTGGGTTGTGATTGCTCTAACCTGCCTGGATTAAATGCCAAAGCCAACTTGTACTACATGTACCCACTAAGTAAAGCCACTTGAGTTGTGATTGCCCTATCCTGTCTGGATGGGTTAAATGCCAACTGCCAACTTGTATCAAATACCCAAATTTGCATTTCTTGTTGGCAAAAGCTGGTGCCTTCCCCGTGATTTCCTTTGGCTTGTGATGTGGTTTGTACTCACTGCCTCGCCGGGCGTTGGTGTTTCAGACGTTCCCCGGAGGTGAGCGGCTCTGACGAGGTTTTGTTCGAACGCTGCCCGTCGCCAGGCAACCCCAACGGGCCGGGCCTCTCAGCGGCAGCCCTCGGACAGCAGCTGGCTTCGTTGCGCGATCAGGTCAGTTGGACACGCCCCCTACCCCGACACGCCCCCTACTTGGACATACCCCCTACCCCGACATGCCTCCTACCCCAATATGCTCCCTACTCCCGCATGGCCCCTCTGCCAAAGGAAGCGTAGACCCTTCGTGCCTCGTACCCAGCTGCACGTAGGCAGGGAGAAACAGAAGTAACCCGTAGACCAAAACCGGTCGATGTGTTTATCCAGAAAGAAACCGGAAAAACAAAAAGATGAGAACCGAAACTGAAACACCTGAATGCTTTCAGTCCCTGCTATTTATTGACATCAAATTGGAATATAAACTGCAGGCGTTCGCTGGCACCGACCGTATCAAACACACTTTCATTATGCTTCCCTTACATTTCTCCTTTCCATGCTTTGTCCTCAAGTGTGGTTTTTAAATGTTCCAACTCTGTTGCTTTGAAATATCTCCTAGTTGTTCAACTATTACGTATAATTTTCCTTTTGAAATTATAATGGCCAGCTGGTTTGAGATCTTCAAAACATCGGTCAATCAGCCCGTTTCGCGGAAGTCCGTAACGACGTTTTCAATGTAAGTGCTTGAGCTGTCAGCGATTCTTGCCGGCTCTCTTACAGGGATATCAAGATCACAGCCGACAAGCGGGCTGGCCAGATCCAGCTCTGCTACGGTCACAAACCCTGTGCTTACACCGGCACAGATTGCAATCTTTTAAGCCCTTTTGTTCAGTGCCTATGCGTCAAGGACTCCCGCCAATTTTTGCGGAAACCAGCCAAGTCACTTTTTGGCGTCCGATATCTACACAGCAGACAACCAAACTTTCCCGAGGAATCGACCTATTCCAGCTTAGAAAAGAATACTAGATGTACCCACAAAGTAAAACCACTTGGGTTGTGATAGCTCTATCCTGTCTGGGTTAAGCCCAAAGCCAATTTGACATAAATTTGCACAAGTGGCTTTAGCTAGTGCAGGGTACAACTAGTATTCTCTTCTTGGCTGGAATAGGTTTATTGGAATTTCTTCTTCGAGAAGACACGAGTGTAAACGTGATTGTCACCGTCCGCAGGCCCTGAGTGATCGACGTGGCGCCGGCGGCAGCGTGAGCCCAGCGTCTTCCGAAGGCAACCTGGAGCTGAGCCTGGATGTCGGGGGTCCACTAAACTCCCTGGACGTCTCTCCCACCCAGGACACCACCCTAGACTCTCTGGAAGTGTCCGGGCTCCTGGACGACGAGCGGCCCGCCTCGCGATTCGCCTTCGTATCCGCGGGCGGCACCGCCCGGAAGCTCGACTTGTCTCCCGAGGGTGAGTGGCAGACGGTGTCATCTAGTATTGACAAGGATAACAAATTTAAAGCCAGATACATGGCTAGTATTAATTTGAAGAATATTAAAATCACTTCAAAAATACCTGCTTACTCGAGGACTCGAACCCCGGACCTTGAGTAAGTCCTCGAGTAAGCAGGTATTTTTGAAGTGATTTTAATATTCTTTTAAGTCATCTAGTATTCTTTTCTTGGCTGGAAGATAGCTGTCGATTGTGTGGAATCAATTGGATGTAAGATGTGAGCGCGGTGTAAAACAGGCTTAACGCTTGCGTTTGGCCGGCAGATGGCGTGGAAGAGTTGCCCAGCAACGGGGTGTCGGAGGAGGAGGTGAACCACCTGATCAAGGAGCTGAGTCAGCAGACGCTGGACGTGTCGGGAGACCTGCCTCCCCTCGAGGAGATCGACGAGCTCATCGCCCAGCCAATAGCATCGGCGCAAGCCTCGGAGCCAATGGCGTTGGAGGTGGGCGTAGCCGAGCCCATCGCGCTGGGCTGGCCGACGCCCCCCGCCATGCCGTCGCCAACGCAGCCAATGGCACGGCTGCCCACGTCCTGCCCGGAGCCGAGAAGGGCGTCGTCGCCCGACGCCAGCGCCGCGGTGAGACAACCGAAAAATTCCACCGTAAGATTTCGTTTAACAGTCGGAAGTTTCACTCGCATCGTGCACACCGAGACATCCACTTTGCACCAACCAGAGCACAATGTCATGTGTTGACGAGAACATGTTCGCTTCTTGATGTCACTGACATCACCAACTTCAACTTGGTTCAACATTTTCATCGCGTCGTCTACTTTTGAAAGGCAGTCAATTGAAAGTGTCCCAATTACAGCCTTCTGGATAGTACTGGTTTCTCTCTGCTCTTGTGGCTGCAAATGTATTGAGAGCCCCGTGGATTGCGGATATCTTTTTGAAATGACAGCTGTTGGTGGAAACGTTGATGTCTGCGACACCTTGTTCGTGACACGATGTCGATGAAATTGCTGACATTGTAAACACAATCTAAAACCTTGCTTCTGCAAAATTCACAGCGATTTTTCAGCATCTGTTTTTGCCCAGCCGATCCCAGGAATGCCAAATCACAACCAAGTCAATAATACTTGTGTCTGGTTGGCTGAAGGCTGAATATTTTGTGTAGCCCATCTCACAGAAACGCAGCTTCAAGCATTTCAGAAAGGTTTTCATGCTAGAGCCTTGATTTGAGCGCGGGGGGTTGGTTCAGTTTTCGACATTGGCTTGTTAGGGGGAACGCACTTAAGACCCGAGTGCAAGCCAAGGGGAGACGTGTCAACCTTGCTAACGTACCACATGGGGTTTGTTTTTATCTCCTGGTAAGCTGTGGTCGGTTGGTTGATGTAGATTGCTGCCACCACCTTACTGACTAGCTAGTGCAACCAGCTGGTAAGGAATGGTCGTAGGCTGTGGGTAATTTGTGGTATTGAATTTAATTGTAAAACATCTCGTCAAGTACACATGATGTTACGCTATCTAGCGATTTTCATCCACTGTCAAGTTTAGTCGAGCGGCGACGTTGTCTAGCTCGACGCGAGAGTATTGTGAATTCAGCGTTTGGCCAGGTCGCTTTAGTCGATTCCAATCTACAAACAATATGGTTGTCTAAAGTAGACGAATCCTAGAGTTAACGTTGTAACTTTGTTACGCTAACGTTCTGTCGGTTCTTGTTGGTCAGCAGGAGGAGGTGCCGAGAGGGCGTTGGGGTGGAACGCTGGCGGCCAAGCTGACGACACGCGACGGGGAATGTTCGGTCATGTCGTGCCTGAACCAGTTCACCGCCGTCGAGCTCATGACGGGCAACAACCGGGTCGGCTGCGAGGCCTGCACGCGGAAGCATAACCACGGTAACCGCCCGCACACTTTATCCATCCAAACTAGTGCCTGGAATGGCCCTAGCGTGCTACCCTATGGATCCCCAAGCCAAGTCTTTTTATCTGTTACCTATTGTCTACAACCAGAACATACGGTACGCAATACTATAAGAGTGAAGATCGTTCGACAGAGATCGGCGTAGCGCCTTTGCATTAGCATGATGAGCCGCGCAAGAAACCTTGATGAAACCTTAACCTATTTTTGTACACCTCTGCTGGCGCTATCGTTGAACATAGCCTATGCATTAGCATGGTGAGTCGCGCAAGAAACCTTGATCAGACCTAATTGTGTACACTGCTGGCTCTATCGTTGAACATAGCCTATGATAGCAAGCGAGGAAGTTGTAGATAAAAGAATAAACTAGGTCTTCAAAAACACTGTCAATTAACTGGGTAAAACTGCTAAGACCTACACAAAATAAAATCCCACTGTTTCGCTAACTGTACTGTAAGCTTCATTCGAAGCAGATGAAAACTAGTGGTGAAATTAAGAAGTAGACACGAGTCTAAAGAAATGAATAAACTAGGCCTATTCGGAAGCACTTTTTTCACATTTACTTTCACGTTTTTCTATCATGACTATCTAAAAAGACTTCAATTGAGCATTTGGGGAAATATATTTTAAAACTTTTTCTGAAGATGCCTAAATGTTCTTTCATCTCCAACTCTCTTGCTTCCTATCATAGGCTATCTTCAACAGTAGAGCTAGCAGAGGTAGACAAAAATTCGTATGTACGTCATATTCCATGGGTGGAACTCACGAGGCTGAATTTCTAGAGCTACATAATATTGTTAGATAGCCGTGTGACGCTAATGTTTGCCCTCGGGTTCGTGCTGTGCTCGCAGGCGCGGAGGGCAAGCTGGTGACCACCAACTCCACTAAGCAGTTCCTCGTGAGCTCCCCGCCGCCGGTGCTGATCCTGCACCTCAAGCGCTTCCAGCTGCAGCGCTCGATGCTGCGCAAGATGGCGCTGCACGTCGCCTTCCCTCCCCTACTCGACCTGGCATCGCTCATATCCTCGCAGGTACCACGGCAACCAGCCCAACACAACCCCAAAGCGGAACGTCACGTTCATTGTGTTTCCTTTATATTTCAAGATCATAGCATCCGATTCCAATGAAACTCATACCGCACTTTTGTCACATAACGATACACATTCCATACAAGTTTCATCCAAATCTAATGTATAGTTTTGTAGATATTCATGCAGAATTTGCTGATGTTGTGTTTGACTGCTGAATTTTGACTCACTTTTAAACATATTTCCGGATCCTTGCATAAGACTGCAAAGAAATTCAAATCACTTTTGTATCACATTACGATACATATTCCATAAAATTTTCATCGAAATATAACGTACAGTTGTGTAGATATTCACTCAGTTTTTGCTATTGATATATTTGACAGCTGAATTCTGACTCATTTCTTAAAACATACCCTGATCCTCACCTAAGATTTCCATGAAACGAATTTTTTACTCGTACCGCATTGTGGCATGCTGTTAACGTTTCGTCGAAATCTAACGAACCGTTCCGGAGATGTACCCAATGTTCCCCCGTCCACTTCCTTGTGACGCCATTGGCCGTTGCCACGTTGCAGGACTCGGTGTCCAGCGAATCCGCCACGGTCGCCGGGGCTACGGTTGCAGGGGGGCGTCGCCGGGTGCTCTATGCCCTGTACGGAGTGGTGGAGCACAGTGGGGCGATGCAGTACGGCCACTACATCGCTTACGTCAAGGTACGGCTTGCGAGCTGCAAGCGTAATCTAGCTCGGCAAACTACGCACGGTGCACGTGATTTCGCATTGCAGATCGACCTGCGGCTTGGCACGAACCTTCCAAGGCGTGTAGGGACGAAGAAGCTGCATTTAGCAACGCTGGAAAGCTGAAGAGAAGGATCTGGTAGAATCTTAATATTTCCAGTCAGGCTCTCTCTCTGGAATAGCTAGAAACATGTGCAATGCAGCAATGTTGCTTAAAGCTGGTCTAGCTAGACCAAGCACTTAACTTTAATGGGCTGTGTTTCCCGATCAAAACGTGCGGCTTGGTTTTGCTAGAAAGAGCCCTGTATTTGGTACTCTTGTGAGATTAAACGCAACTGTCAGTATTTAAGAAATGCACGGACGTCATCGTCGTTGCTTTCCAAATCCATTAATTACCGGCTGGCAGAGACGGAATGGAACAATTCACGCTTGTGGCGAATGCATAGGTGATGACTTGAGATTGGGGTCGTGGGAGGAGGTGGAAGTTTGAGATACGACCGCGCTTGAAACGGTGCGTTGCCCGCACGCCGGCTGTTCTGACGTTGCTATCCGATTGGTTGCAGGTCCGCGCGCCGGTGCCGAGGCAGCATGCGCGCTGGGCGTTCCTCAACGACGAGGGGGGGCCGGGCGTTGCCCCCGGCGAATCTCCCCAGCCCCCGCCCGGCAAGTGGTACTACGTCAGCGACTCCCGCGTCAACGAGGTACCCGCTAGGCCTTGCTTTTTACCCTCGGGGAATCACGGTGTTATGCGTTGCGCTCTGTTCACTGGGGAAGCATACTTTTCTGCCAGGGGCGATGGTGATAGTTAACACAGGAACGTATGGCTAGAGAGCCTATTTTGTGGGTGTTACGCAGTATGCCGTACGTAACGCAGAGGTCCTGGGTTCGATTCCTGGATCGGAGGCACGTTTTTCCCGTTTCACTTCCCTTCCATCTGACACTTCGTAGTCAAAAGTTCTGAACTAGAAAGCCTCACTTTGCAGTATGCTCTCTCACAGTATAGACTGGATATGCCTTATTTTGTAGGGCCCAGTGCTTGTGGGCTTAACGAGGTGTGTCGTTAGGAGTGTGTGTGTGTGTGTGGAAGCTTTGTCCGCCAGACGTAAAGTTGTTTGTTCGTGTGCCTGCAGGTGTCGGAGGAGCGGGTACTCGGCGCCGAGGCCTACCTGCTGTTCTACGAGCGAATCTGCTGAGTCATCCCCTAGCCCCGCCCCTGCGATGCCTCGGCCAATCAGCGGCCAGCCTCGCCCAATCAGCGGCCAGCCTCGCCAGTCACGGCCCCGCGCAATACTCTCTCTCTCTCTCCCCTTCCTACTCGCTTGTTATTGCCAGCCGGCACCATTAAACGCTGTGTGGCCCAACCAACGGTCGGCTCGGCAACGGCAGCCTAACCGCACTTCTGCCGCCTTGCGAGCCTGCGACGTAAACTTCTGTACTCGGCGAGCGAGATCGGCACGGATGGACCACTGGGGAATAATGTCTGCAAGGACGATCGACCTTTCACTGCCACGACCGAGTTGGCGGGTTTTCCCGTTCGAACGCCGTGCTCTCTTGAATTTCTACTGGACAAGGACTTGGCTGTGCATTCGAGTTTTTTGCGTTCTTGGTTGCAAAGGATTGAACCTTCTATCGGCCTCCTAAATGTTCAGATTGACATTTCAGCTGTCCTGGTTGGTTTAAATGTAAAATCTTGGATTCGAGCACAAACCAACTCGGCAGGGAAAGGGTTGGACCGTGGGATTGGATACGTTCATAACTGTATTTGTTAATCCCACAGTTGTGATCGGGTCTGCTAGGGAAGTGGTCCATCGAGCTGAAATTCAGCTGTGGTTTTTCATGGCAAGAGATTTTTGGGAGCAAATCATTGCGATTGTTGCCCAAATACTTTCACATACGTGCCGACTGTCTAGAACCGGAACGGCTCCGTTCGTAATCCACGTATGCCGCGAAGAATTTCAGCTCGTCTCTCTCTCTCTCTCGCACGGAAATTTACGCAATCGGGTTGCGCTGGGTGTGCCCGGCAACGGAGGCGAAGTCAGCGCGCACCGCGTCTAATTGGCCGGCTGGCGGCGGAAGCCGGGAGGCTGCCAACGCCGATATCGACGAGTTGTTTCTTGCCCGAGTCCTCCGGATCCCGTCCCGGTCGGTGTGCGTGCTCCGGAGTGCCCGGCATTTGATATTTCATCCGACTGAACGTTGAGTTATATGCAACGTGGGATGCAGGCTAGGTGAAACACAATTAGTTGATTATTTATGAAGCTAACTATGGGGCAGTGTTTATCTTTCAGGTAGCTTAGCTCTCATTAAGTGTCGGTTGGTACTGCCTGTTTTTAACGTATTTCATAAACATATGTTTTGTTACATCCGAGGGTGGTGCAAAGTCAACTCAAGTACGTTCTAGGGATGGAATCGAGCGTGACTTATTCCTGAAAGAAACTTTTTTACAAACTGTGTAAAAATGCTTTGACAGAACAGAACAGTTTGCAGAATGCTGGGAACCTTTTAGAGGGCTGCTTAGCATTCTTATCCAGTTGGTAAAACAGTTTGTATTGAAAACTAGTGCAAGATTAGGAGCTAAACTTGTGTTTAAAGAATGTTATTTGCAACTGATTCCTATTTCGGCTGCCATTCTGTCTAACATTTTCACCTCCATAATGAGTGCAGCGCTGAGTTGTCGATACTACTGTGATAAACAACCACTGTAACATTAGCCATGTTGTAAATCGGTCTATAAAATACCACGTGTTACGCAGCTACGTTGTCAAGTAAGTAAGCAAATAATATACGCTATGCAAGTGACATGACTGACGTAGCGTGTTTTTTACTTCAATCCCAATTTTTTATCGGTCCAATCCAGGTCCACCACACATCCAAAGGGCCAAATTTTCAACTGTGACAAAGCATGGAGCCTGAGAACTTTTGCAAGACAATTTTCACCCTGCCTGTCAGGCTGGCTTGAGATAATACGCAAAATGATTTGAGCCCAGGCAGAACGCCTCGCATCATTCAACTCTCGTAGGTTTTGGTTGTGTTTATCCTCCACGTAGCAGCCGTGCTGAAGGATGCAACGTGCAATCTGACCTGGTACTCATCCTACGAGTACGCAACGCACTTACCTGGCATCGTAATAAAGGCACTTGCACAGTCTTGCAATTTTTAAATAAATTAGGGAAACGCCACGCACTTGTGTGTTGCGTTGATCGAGCTTGCGACGACTTTTTGGCATGGCAAGTCGTCTGAAAGATGGAAT
Source organism: Lednia tumana (assembly GCA_003287335.1). Classification (NCBI taxonomy): domain Eukaryota; kingdom Metazoa; phylum Arthropoda; class Insecta; order Plecoptera; family Nemouridae; genus Lednia; species Lednia tumana. The sequence continues at coordinate 11,462 of QKMV01002432.1, forward strand.
TTTTTTAAAAACCATGTCAACCTTCATGTTATCAAATTCAACAATACTAGCTTTGTTCTGTGTAAGTATGTATTTTATTAAGGTGGAGTGAGGGGCAGGTTAAAAAACACATCAGATTTGCAGTTCCTTGCTAAACTATAAGTGGCAGAGTCACCAAACTTGGTTAACTCCAAAAGAATTCATCTGGCTTTTTGAAAAGATGAATTGGAAATGTTTGTTTTTTTCTCTTTTTTAGAAAACCTGATTTTAAGTGGGATTTTATCATCTTTTCAACTTGCATCTGTTTTTTTTTAAAACTAATGAATATAAAAATTTGAAACACATTTTATCAGAAAGACAGTTGAATTCTGTTGGAGTTGACCAAGTTTGGTGTCTCTGCTCTTTATGTTTAGCTGCAGCGATTGAAAGGAACTTCACATTGGATGGGTTATCCCCTTTTGCCCCTCACCAAGCCTTAAAACAACCTCGTGTTTGTCTTCAGGGTTTTTGGCGATTTTCAAACGTTTGTGAAGTTACTACCCAACTGATTGGGCTCAAAAACTACACAGATCTAAGTGAGTATACAGGCAACAACAAAACAAATTTTGGGTTGATCGGATATTCCGTCTGGCCTGCAAGAAAGAGGGAAGAAACTTCAAAACAGAAATTCGGATGGCTTTAGAGTTGGATGGAAGATGCCTTGTTCTCTCGCTATAATAAACACAGCTGTAAAAATTAATTTGACAGTGACGATCCTGTATTTTACGCTCGGCATTGTATTATTTCGTGTCAATAGACCTATTCCAGCCCAGAAAAGAATACTAGATACACCTACTGAGAAAAGCCACGTGGGTTGTGATTGCCCTATCCTGCCTGGGTTAAATTCCAAAGCCAGCTTGTATCAAATGCCTAAATTTGTATCAAACTGGCTTTGGCATTTAACCCAGACATGATAGGAAATTCACAACCAAAGTGGCTTTTCTTAGTAGGTAGATCTAGTATTATTTTCTTGGCTGGAATAGGTCTATTTCCAAGACATTATTGCGGTATGCTGGAGTCTACGAGGAAAAACCCTTCTACGATAACGGCTCGATTTCCGCTGGTTACTGCGGCAAGGGTGGGTGTCGTCAACGTAACGATGTTTTTGTCCCGGGCGTGATATCTTATCCGTATCCCACCAACCGATTGTCGGCAACAAAGCCGACAAACGCCAGTAGCCGTTTCCGCGGAAACGAAGGTAAAGCAAATTTCTGGCCATGTGAAGTAAGATGAATGAGTGGACGCTGCTACTGTTGATATTGGCAACTAGCTTTTCGACTTTGGAGACTGGTAAGTCTTTGAGTGCGCCGGACAGAGTTTTGCCGTCGGCATCCTTGAACATTTTTCATTCCGCTTGTTGTTGATCGAGGTTAGCAACACGGGGTTGCCATCTCATGGCCGGGCATGACCAAGGTTGTGCCTAAAGGGGGTAAGGCAGGCCTGGCTAATTGGTTCAAAGATCTTCACCCCTGTGGCCATTATTGCGTTGTCAACAACATCTTTTTGACATCGGAAATCATTTCTGCCTTTGAAAGCTATTAAAAAAACAAACAAAATGAGAAATGTAGGCAGGTACCTGTTTTCTGCACTTCAGGCTTTATAGAGAAAGGAAATAAAATTTGTGAGAAACAGGCTGCAGGTGAGTTTTGGAAAGATATGTGTTTGCACTACTATGCCAATTCATAATGTACATATTTATTCTATGTACTTTTCGCGGAATAAATCTAGCCCATGCCTCCGCCCTGCAGAGGCTTAGCCATGAACATTTACTTTTTTCAAGCATATATCAATGCTTTTAAAAAAAACTGTTAATAACTGGGTTAAACTGCTGAAAACTTAACTGACACTAAACTGCCAACGTTTCGCTA
>QKMV01002433.1:0-13347 GCA_003287335.1 Lednia tumana
CTCTGCTACTTATAGTTTAGCTGCAGTAATTAAAATAAACTTCAAATCGGGTGGTTTTTCCCAGTTGCCCCTCCCCCCACCTTAAGAATCTATGGATGGTAGGGAATTTGGGGTTTGTTCTTCCAGAGACCAGAAGAAATATTTCATATAATATACTAAATATCCCAGTCACTCATCAGAGCTCATAAGTCATAACTCATAGTCTTAAGTAATCAGGAAGAAATTTCAATTTCATGCAGCAGAATTTTTCCTCCAACCATAGCTTGGTTATCTTCTTACGTAATATTAGAAACGGAATTTTGGCAACAAGCCATTTTTTAGTTTCCAGTTTCAGTTTAGTTTCCAGGAAAAAATAACTAAAATCAACATGTCGCGGCGTTAAAACACACACATACCCTCCTACGCTGCAGCTAATGGCCAGTTTCACCACTTTATCAACTCCGAGTTAAAGTGGGGGTTGAAATAAATGCCATAGCAACAAACAATCAATGGCAGTAAACTTAATTTGTTTCTTGAATTACCTCTTAATGCACAGTGTTAAAAAATGCTAAAACCAAGCCTAAAGGAATCTAATTTCAACCGGCGAAAAGCAAAAGCGTAGGCTTACCTGCGTGTGGTGTGCCAGCAGATTGAGATGAATGTCTACGGGGAAGTTGTCTCCGCTGCCGCTGCTGCCGGGCGTTCCGGCCTCCCCGCGGCCCAGCGAGTGCTTGACGTGGCACCGGCTCCGTACCTCCTCCGAGACAGAGACCAGCGCCGCCTGTGATGACAAGCCAGAGATTGACCACCGGTTAGTTTTTTGGTCACAGTGCGTCGTTCTGTCGCACTTGGCATTTTTTTAAACGATTTCTGTCCCATTTGCTCTAAATTATGAAATATCCTAGAGTTCGGGGTCCTTATCAATATACCACCAGAGCGGAGAGACCCTTATAGCCCGGTAAACTTTCTAGATTTCCCCGATTACACGTAACATCAGTCAAATTTCCGCGATAACGCTTGTGTAAAACTATCTTCACTCGCAAACAAAAACTGAACTAAACGTAGGAATATCAGTGATGGGCATCGTGCCAACAAGGAATTATACAAGGGACACAAAAACACCTACTAAAACTATTATCAATGCCTAACTATTAACAGTGCAGCAAACTAGTGCAACTCTAACCTTTTTCTACCCCCCCCCCCCCCCCCCCCGGAAAACTTACCAAAACCACTAGCTCCCATTTTAGCCATTGTTGCTAAAATCCTGAATTTAATATAGAATACAATCACACACCAAAATCCAGGGAAAATAGCCACAGTCGAATTACAGGCAAGGTAAGATAGATCTAGGGGCGAGTGGTTGGTGGAAATAAAATTCATTGATGCATCATGAATGCTGTTAAAAGAAAACACCGTTCAACTTGCCAGGTACGCGGCGCTCTCGGGCGTGACTTCGAACTTGTCGCGCTTGGCCGGCTTGGCCACGATGCCCAGCAGCATGGTCAGCACACGGCCCGTCCGAGACACCGTGGTCGGCGTGGTGTGCCGGAATCCCTTCAGCAGGTGGCCCACCAGCGCAAAGTGGAAGTTGGCTGACAAACGGGCGGAAAATTATCACCATGACCATTTATTTTACTCCCCAAATGTTGGCTGGTCGGGGACTCGAAGCCCGGTCCTCAGGACTGACCGACGACTGACCGAGCTAACAAAACCAACTGAGATAACCAGACGACCAAATCTGGTTCCTTAGACTGTCCGGTCTCGTTTTCCGACCAGCCAGACATTTTTAAGATAAAACTAATATTCATCATCTTTACAGTAAGCATGGTTAATGCTGATTTGGTTCCGAGGCTGGGAAATTATGTATTTTTTACCAAAGCAATTACGTACGAGGTACGTAGGTTCTTGTCCAGAAAATAATAATATATCAGGTAGTAAAAACACTACTAAGAGCAACTTGGGTAGTGGTTACTGACAAACTACCCTATCCAGCATGGGCTAGCTAAAGAAGGAACCATCAATCACACCAGGGACCCTATTCTGCAAGAATATTTGCCCAGCTTTAGGCGAGGTTCAATATGGTACCAAAGGCAACCATAAGTTACAGAATAAGGGCCAGGGTCCAGATCCGCAAAGCAGGGTTTTCATAAAACATTGGGAGAAAGCGCCATGAAATCCACCTATGTTTCCCCTTTTGTGACCGGGATCTATGCGGGAGCTGTCTAGAAAAGGAGCCTGGAAGCACATGGTGTAACATTTTTTTGCAATATTACTAGTTTGAATTAGAACGTAATGGCCTAAACCTCAAAAGCGAAACCATACCACACCATGCCATAGTCTTCATCATTCCGCTGTCCAGAGGCTTTCAAAAAGCTTCCGACAGCTGGATAACAAACACAATACGTTCCTTCTTTACAGTTTCTACAGAATGTGACATTGTTCGAGCACAATGCATATCGAAAGAAAATATTTACCTTTGAAGCTAAGTCCAACGGCATGATCCAGCTGCTTGAAATGCCATTCTAGTGGTTCTCGAGTTGCCATCATCACCGACTCCAGAGACTGGAACAGGACGTTGACATTTAGATTCGATTAGCTTATTTTTTACAACTTAAGACGTTTTCCGGACAATCCGGTGGTAGCCATTCCGGTGGTTACCTGTAGGTAGTTTAAATAGCAAAACATTGAACACTGAACCGCTAAAACACTTCTCACTTTTCCCTCTGTTACCAACCAACTTCCACAGCCGTAGACATCACCCCTAAACACCTGTGTGCAACTTTCCACCTCACTCTCATCTCTACGTTTGAAGAACGCACACGCCGAAACGTCAACAACTCTATTTCTCTGCTCTTGTGATTTTCTTCTGTGGTAAGATGCACCTCTTTTCTATTCCAATCCACAACAGTTTCCAGCCTTTGGCAATCTACATCCATATTAATTTAGAGTTGAAGGCTGCATGAGCCGACACAGAAGTTCTGACATACCTTCTCTTCAAAAGTGCCTTGAGAGTCCAGCGTGTGAAGGTTCTGCTCAAGAAGAGCAAGTCCCGACGCGTAGAGAGCGAGTTCGTCGACTTGAAGCACCGATATTCCAACCCAGAATAGCGCTCGGTGGATTGGAGATTCCTGAAAGAGAACTCACTGTTTAATGCCTTCAATAAGTTAAAGACAAACTGGGAAAAACCAGCAGATTTTGAGTAATTTCTTCGAACGGAATTAGAAACTTGACTCACTAGCTTTCCTTACTGTCCCAAGGTACAAAAGAATTTTAGAGTAGCCCATAGGTCAATGTCCCTTTCTTCAAAAATGCATTTAAATGGAATGCTAGTTGCTGTGCGTGAATTCAAATCCATTTGACGCCTACAGAAATACATTTTCAGAAATGGTTAACATGTGGGTAGCATTACACTTCTCATGTGATTTATTTTCCCACAAGACTCAACGTCTCTGGAACGAGAATCGTCCATTGGCAAGTGCTAATAATATCAGACCTCAATTCAATGGTTTTAACCTACAATGTTGAAAATGGGCAAGTTATTTAGGGGATAGCTGTAGATTTAACCTACAGTAACAAAACTTACCGGTCGTAAGAGCGGCTGTAGCCGTGTGAGGCACACAACTAAAGCCTCGAGTAAAACCATATCGTTGAAGCTTTCCAAAGCTTTAACTAAGATGCGTAGAAGCTGCTTGATTTCCTGGTCCGTGATGCTTTTGCCTGGAAGGAAAGCCAATAATAGTTTCATTAAGTACCTAAATAACCTGGAAGAATTAAGTACCATTCGGTTGCATTACTACTGAAACTTTCCGATTATTCATTACCAATTAGAAGAGCAAAAACTACATTAGTACTTGAAAAAACTGTTGCAATTTATTGAAAACTCACTTTTGTTTGGCAAAATCTTAAAACGGATTTCAATCGCGACAACCTTTGGTTCTCTGTAAAGTTGCACAAATCAGCTCTTTCCTCTCTTAAATGTATCTTAAAATGATTAACCCTTGTAGTGCCAGCATTTTTTGAAGATTATTATTACTTGATTCTAATTTTGCTTGCAAGGCTCTCAAAAACTTGTTCAAAATTCTGTTAGTGCTGCTGTCGTTCGAGGAATGTAACCAACGTTTCTATGACATTCACTGGAAGAGCGATCGGTAACTTAATAAACTAAAACCATTTGAAAATAGAATTGGCAGTTTTCTCGGAATCGATAAAGCTAAGTTGGTTAATGAAGTCAACAGGAACACAGGGAATAGGCGAGGGGGGGGGGGGTTGGAGGGAACTTTTAGCCTGTTAACAAAATGCTAACACATGACAACATTTTTGAATGTGCACTTACTGATGCAGCCGAATACAATGAGCGCCCTGGGCTGAAGCGCTGGGTTGTAGCAGTACGCAAAGCTCTTCGCCAACGACGTCCAGCTATGTAGCCAATCGCAGTCGGGAATGTCTCGCATACATGCCTGCCGCAAACAAAACAACACGTGAACGAGGGGACATGTAGAAACACCGCAAGCAAACTCACATCATACAATAAAATAACCCATAACAATTGTACAAACTTGAAAAATGTTAGAATGGAAACACATTGTTTAAAAAATGATTCTGATGGCCAACTTTTGCAAAAGAATCTTCTGCATCTTGTATCAAGGCAAATGGCAAAATACAGTAAACAAAAACTAGCAAAAATTCATTTGGAAAGGAGGAGGGTTTTGGGGCCAGAGTTTGTAGGACTACGGTCATGTGAGAATGTGAGGAAATTTTGAAAGCTTGGTCACCTGATGCATAACTAGCCTTCTAGCTTTAATGTGAGCTTTAATTTTACGGCTTGCTTGGACGAAAATACAGTAAACTAATAAATGAAATTAAGACGATTGTTGCACATACCTCCATGATTTCAAGTAGCGCATCTGTGATAACCTCTAGTGACGTTAGTGACAGCCGCTCATGGTCCTTTGCATTTCCTCCAGTGAAGTTTCGTTCATTAGCAAACCTATGGAGGAGTTGGTAACTTATTAGTTACTAATTATAATACAATCACAACTAGGTTTTATTCAACACGAAATTGTTTGCTTAAAGCATGTGTAAATTTGAAGAGGTATATTTCTGCCTGCAAGTGGCATGAAATAATATATTTTTTTTAAAGTAAATAACAGTAGGTAAGTGGAAATATTAAAAAGGTCATTCATAGGTTCTGCAGTAAAGTGCTCGAGTGATTTTACCCGAGCAGTCAACGTTTAAACATTATCAGCAGCTCAGCATAGAGCCAATTAGCAAAACGCAACACAGACTTGCATTTTAATACTCGTGCACTCACCATCGGTCGTTTGGATGTCTGTAGCTGGATCGGAAGGCAGTGACAGCTGCCGATTTGACCTTGCTGATTCCGAAGAGAAGGTAAAACTTGGGTAAAGAGAATTCATCTAGGCTGAGTCGGAGAACGCGCTGAGTGTCCTCTGGAAAAAACAAAACATCTCGATCTTTACAAGACGAACGCTGCACCAAACTATTTATAATTTTGGCAATACAGTCGGCAGTTACATCCTTCTCATTACGTAGATAGAAGATGCCCGTATAGTTTTTTTGGTTGGGAATGTGTTTAGAGTTTTGGCATCCAGATCAATTCGTACATTTGATGGTAAAACAAACCTCACAACAACGACTTTTATTGTTAAGTTACATTGACTTGCATTCCAATGAAAATAAGGAGAAGGTTTTATAGACTCATGTGTATCTCCTCATCTTAATTTACAAACTAGGTCTGGATGCGAAGAAATGCACTAAACTTTCTCAACGTTTCTTAAACCACGCTGTTTACTTATTCAGGGGTAAAACGCTTCTTAGCTTGCAAACCCAGTTTTTTTTTTATGGAGATTGAAGCGTTCCGAGTAAGCTCCGGCATCCGTAAGCCTCCGAAGTGTTCTTACCAGAAAAGGACGGTTTCGTGCATGTGCACAGCGAGTGTATGATGTTGATTACGAGGCCGTGCGTGGAGGCACGCATGCTGAGCGATCCCGAGCACACGAGGAAGGTGACGGCATGGAACAGGTAGGGCAGGTGCCGGGCTACATCCAGGCAGTTGTTGAAGCTCAACATGAGCAGGTAGCGCGCAAGGATGGCGATGTCGTCCCACATCATGTGTTGCTCGAGCAAAGGCGTGGGCGACTGGCACGTTTTGTCCACCACCTGGAACGTTTGTGATACCCGTGAGATAATGATTAAGTTGAAATGCACTTAATGTGAAATGCCACATATGTTTTAATTATTTTTATGGGCCAGAGTAGTAGATAAAAAAATACTATATATTCCCCTATATATACCCCACAGAGCCATTTGCAAAACCATGTCTGTGGATTAGTCATGTTGATAAGACTTATGTAGGAAAGGAAAAAAGTAGCTAACAATACAATAGAAAACACGAAACATAAACCCTGTCGGTAATGAAATGCCAATAAAATTTGTTGTTGCTCTATTCATCAACCACTGCTTAATTGATCATTTTATTCATGAATATTGGGTTAGTTGAACGTAGGTTGTCAAAATTTTTTCATTCCCTTGAGATTCTGTCCAAGATTTCTAGAATTTTTATGTTGTGCACAATGCATTTTTATAAAGATGGCTAAAATATTCATGAAATATCAGGCTTTTCACAGCCGAAAATGTAGCTCTTTATTATTTAAAGATGCTAGAAGCTGGAAACGGTTGTAATTTAAAATATCAGCCATGTTAGCTTAACGGAAAAGTTGTAACATATCCCATTGAACATCTCTCAAATCGGTCTCAAAAGGTATTGTTTTATTTGTTCAATTCTTCAAGGCATATGTAAGCTATATTTCAAAACGTGCAGTTCCCATCGAATTATAAATCTACTTTCAGCATTCTCAAGTTCTTGACACTGATAAAATATTTTTTCTGATCAGCTGCGCTTCCTCATCTTTGCTCTCCGAATGCAAGAGATTCCAGCCATTGATCACTACACCCATGTTCTAGCAGCGTGCTGAAAGCGCTCACCCTGCAGAGCCTCCCGATGACCTTCTTGGCCACTAGCTGCACGTTAGCGGAGGCCAGCGCCACCGCCGTGTCCGCCATGATCTCCACCATGGGGGAGCCGAGCCCCCCTGACACCGACCGGTGGATAAAGCTGTCTAGCACCATATCTATCAGTTCGGGCTCCTGTGTGGAAGGAAACGTACAAGCGTTAAATGCAGGAAATATTCAGAGCCCCTAGAGAATAGTTGTAAATCAAAGTCTCTTTGTTTTTCTGGTTTCGTTCTTTCAAAACACTACCGGCTTTTAAACCGGTCACAAAACTTTTTGGCCGTGACGGCACATCCATCTTCAGGCAGTCGAAAGTTAGTCATAACCAGCTTGCGACTTAAATTTTTGAATTAAAAACGTGGGCAGCGGGAGAGTTGGCACCAAAATATTGAATACGTTTTGAGTCGGAATGCGCACCTGTCCAATGGAGCCCCAAATTTTCGCTTGAATCGAAGGATACATCTCGACCTCCTCTACCGTAAGAATAATTAGCTTCTCCAAAATTAGAGCTACTTTTTGCTGCCGTTTCGTCTCTTCTGGCGACTTGCAAAACCTGCAAATACGAAAAGATGCTATGAATACAATCTCAACCGATAGTAACTTCCGTATAGACGTGGAAACGCAATGATGGTTTTAAATCAGTCTAAGTGTAAAATTAAAAAGAAATGTTTGTGGCATTAAAATAATTTTTAGCAGATATTTGAAACAGAGCTGGGAAACAAACCTGACAAGATTGGCAAGCCATGGAGTCATGTACTCGAGGCACAAATGCTTCAGTTCGATGTTTGAAACTCGGAAACCTTGAATGCATTCTTCGAGAAACTCGAGCGTCAGATGCGGTTCGTTAGCAGCGAGCTTCCCACTGACAGATTTGATGAAGATGGTGTTGTTTGATGGAATGCATAAGCCTGGAAATATTTTAAATTAAAATCAACAATGTTGCTTATGGGTAAACAGTAGAACTTACCTACCCTTAACAACTTTAAATCCAACATTTTTCAGAACAGAACCACTTATTAAACAGCTAACTTATTCAGCTGGCGGCCTGTGGTCAGAACCGCGATATGATCTCATTGGACCGCGAGCAATTCATAAACTCTGCACTACAATGATTTCGTTCACTTTTTCCAAATTAAGTCTGAATAGACATACATAGGTACTCAAAGTTCAATTTAGCCCAATTTACGAACCAAAATCTTGAAATTTACCTCGACCCACAGAGAAATTTTTGTTACGACTTGTTAGACCTCCAACAAATCGTATGTTTGGGCAACTCAAGTAAAACTGTTGAAGTAACAAGTTGGCAAACGTGCTCGAAGTGACAAACAAAACATAGGGCAGAGAAATGTCGTACCCGAAGTTTCTAATAGCTGCCCTTCAATCTTGAGATCAAACGTAGCGGTGAGTGCACAGAGCTGGTTGTACGCAGCCGTCCTCAGATTCGGATCTGACGAGCCTAAGTTGAGCAGGGCCATGTTGAGCAGGGTGCCGGGAACATCCTTGGGCCTGAAAATGCACATGGAAAAACTCCTTTAGTTCGGAGAATACGAACAGAATTTGTACCTTCGTTAACTAGCGTTCACAGAAATGTACTGTTATGGACTAGAATAACATACCGAAAAAAAGCTTAAGCCACCGTATATCACGGTTTAATTTAAGTTTTAGCCGGATGCGACCACAATATTAATCTGGTTGTCTCTTCTATATTTATGTGGGCAATCAAATATCACTCGAAAATTGAATCATTTAAATTCCGTGGCAACTCAAAATAACTACTAAGAAACTTGTTACCTACCATAAAAATAAATCAGCCTAGTACGTTTTCATTATCTACTACCAGCTGGAGAAGTGTAATACTGAAATCTTTCATTGTACAAGCTATTTTGCTTTCCATAATTTCTTCTCACATGACAAGTTGCACTTGCTCCTCTTTCGTTTCAAAATAGGTCGATTTACGTTCAAATTTCAGAAATGTGATGATGCCTGATTCTTATGAAAGCAAAGTTACACTAGCCACTTGCCTGATCTTCTGATGCACCGTTACAGTATCGGGTTGCGAAAGTTCCCAGCGGTTGCGGATGTGGATTACCGCCTGAACGATGCTATCACAATCGTTGTGGATGAAAGACAATGGTCCTGATTCATTGGCTATCGTTAACGTAAACTGGTTATCATCGACCAGACAAACTTCTTCGATTTCGGAAGCGTAATATACATCGTTCAGCAATACAGAGTGCGACAAAACTTTGGTTTTTTCTGCCGATGTGATTTGTAGAGCTGATGGTCCGACCTATTACAACAAATAGACTTGTTTTATGAATGCAACATTTTGTAATACTAACCTAGAGGTTTGTATTTTGAATTTTTATTACCTTTATGGCCACTTTGGTGTCCTTGTGCGACAATTTGAGCGCATTATTAAAAACTTTAAGGTCCTCGTCCAACGAAAGTGTAGCACCGGGAAGCTTTTGTTGGTCCAATTCAATAAAGTCATTCAGTCTTGTTGGGGCTTCTATAAATATCAACTTGCGATTGCCCTGAAACAAAGCCAAGGTACAAAACGTATAGATGGTACGTAATCCCATGTGGATTATTTGTAGTTAAATACAGCTTGTAATAGTACTAAGAAATTTTTATCCTGGTATGAAATAACGTGAAACGAAGATCAAAAATGGAAAAGTCTACTGGCTTCTGGTGAGAGGTTTTTTTTTTGGGCAAAAAGTTAATACTGTTATCGATAACTATAAAATAGACCAGGACACAATTTGTTTCTACTTTAGGAGACTATGATTAAACTTTTAGAACTTGTGATGTTAATGAAATGTTACAAAACAACAGAATGAATATGAGATCAATCTCAACATTTCAGAGAAGCCCCTACATGCTCACTTTTAGTTTTCATACTTTACTCTAATGTGTTTTATTTATCATGATTTTTTTTTATCCTGCAAGATTATTTCTTGGTTTTGTGACTTTTTGAGAATTCAATATAACGGCAAACTTACCTTCAAAGGCGCCAGTATCCGGTCGTGAAACTTGGTGTATTCTCGTACCCACGAGTTACAGTTGTAAATGTACGCCGCGTGAATATTGTCATAAGCTACTTCGGGTAAAACGTAGAACCATTTCTGCAAGAACTCCGTCCTGGTCAGGGTAAAGGGAGGCAGACTGCATGGGATCAAGAGAGCCACGAACCAGAGCATGATGAAGCTAGCCACTCGGTTCACAATTCAACAGCAGCAATTTCATTTATGAGAGAGTTATCGAAAATATTCTGTCCTGTCGGTGGTTTGATAACTTGAACTTTAGAACGCTGGAACTTTTTGAATACGATGGCAACAGGGAATAGTTTTAAGTTAAGCAATTTACAGTTTTGCACCGGTTTTTATTATCAGAACGTTAAATGTGACTATTTTAAGCGTACAAATAAAAAACAACACCAAAACTAAGAACCGTTTAATAAAATTAACTTTAATGTTTGCATTTGGTAAATTTCATGTGATAATTAACTTTCTTTGTTGTGATCAGCTTTAAATTCAAACAAACCCACTTTTTCCCTACGATATCACGCAATCTATGTCAGTTTTAATATGGTAATTTATTTAGTACCTCAAAATCGTTGTTTTCGTCACGTGAAAATCTGACGTTATTGCTGCGATAGGTTGTTGCCCGGGTTTCCGTGCTTAGATAAACTTCTCATTGGTACGATTGGGTATCAAATACGCGTAAATAACAGCTGTCGCAAGTGTGCGTTTTCAGCCGCATGACAAATTTTGAATTTTAAAGTGACATAACTGAGCCAAACAATGTCACACAAGGAAAGTAAAAGGGCAACTCACATTTACTATGGAAGTGACTAGAGAGCAACGCTAAGTACTATCTCAATAAATGGAAAAACGCAGAGTATGCGTTTATTTTCCTTGTATTAGCGTTTTATTTTAGAAAGAAGACCTTGGTTCCTCAGTAGCAAACAGTTACGGACCCAAAACCCATCGACTACAAGGCTTCTTGTACCTAGGTACTTAGAACTTAGTAAACTTTTAAGTAAATACAAGTTATTTAACCACCTAACACACAGTCTTAATGATGGGAGGATTCAAGTGTGATAAATGCAAATTGATTGAATCGTACGTGCAAATAGCAAGTGAAAATTTTCAGCATTTTTAGTATGGACACATATACTTGCTTCAACTAAGAAAATTTTAAATGGCTACCAAACAGGAGTTACCTACTTTACCTACGCTTTAGAAGTCAAAATGTGAACCAGACATACACAAATACGAACAAACGAACGCACATCACAATTTCATGCAACATGTTAGTAGTATATCAATTCAAATAAAGCTTGGATTTCATGAACCTTGTATGCCTACTGCCTAATCTCTCTAAAATCTAAATCTAAAAAAACTACGGCAATCAAAGAAATTTAGTTTGAACTAAAAAAGGTTCACTAAAATCTATGCATTGATTTTTCTCACTTGATTCAGGAAAACTGTGAATTGCAATGATTTAGTAAAGACTATAAACTACAAGGCACACGTTTTTTCTAAAAAAAATTAAAAACAATAAGTTCAGTTGATCCAGTTCAGATCAAGTCTGACAACTAGCGATCTAGGTAAACCTAGATTATTACAACATACAGCAAACATACACATACATATGTATGTTGTCTGGACGCTTAAAAAAGATTTTCTTAAAAAGATCTGCGTGAATGAAAGCTGGAAAGCTAGCTCTTTTAAGGGGAAAAATTTCTTGGGATCATACCAAAACTTTCAATTCAATTGTATTTCAATATTGATTACGATTTACAAGCCTTATTCATTTTTAATTCTTCTACGATCCCTCCCTCCACCAAAAGTTGTTTTTAACACTAAGAAAATTTTCCAACTAAAAGGCCATTTTTCACAGAATTTGAATCATGGGAATATCCCTAGCTATCAGATCTTTCCTCAATATTTCACCATAATCCTTTAAAGTTTGAACACCCGTCCCCGTTATCAAAAACCAGCCTAGCGCGTCCAGTTGAGGGAGTGACTGGCTGCTGATTTTTGTTACCGCTCTCCTGATTACAGCTGGTCAAGCAGGTAATCGAGCCTGGGATAACTAACGGATTACGTGGATATGATGACCATTCAAGTTTTGTCAAAAACAGACTTGAGGCACGTATTATTGACAGGAAGTATACCGAACATTCTAGATCTATGTGATTTATAAATTATAATGTTAAGTATCCCATGGTAAGTGCCTGCTCACCATTACTCTCCCCTTTCCATTCAGTCCAGCCACACAAGTACGCTAGCTTACCTGAAGCGGTTATCAGAACACGTGTGTGTGAAATCCACTACCAGCTCGAACGGTGAGTGGCAGAAAGGCTTCAGCGTCAAGATCACGTGGTAGATGAGCAGATCGCCGTTGGTCTCTCCAATCCTGTCGCACGGAAAACTGATAAACTCCACTGAACGATGCCGTGAGCATGCGTGTCGGAGTAACTGATAGTTCTACAAGTAATGTGCAAATCAAAAAGGCAACTACGAGAGTAAGGCCTGGTTTACACCGTTCAAGTTTTCATCCAATAGGCAATCAGAGATTAAGTGAACAACATCCAAGGGGCAGTCATTACTTTTCATATCAAAGGAAACAAATGATCTTGGTGTAAATTTGAGAAAACTCAAATTGTCATTCCCTATTTATTTGATTCAACTTCAGTTTCTATTATTAAAATTGTTGCAATTAAACTACACACTATTAGTGGAAGAGAATTGTGTCTAACTGGATGAAAAACTGGACCGTTTAAATAAAACGTGTGGGCCAGTTTTCCAGTGGCAACTAATAGTCTAGAACCAATAACGGTCCAGATTCACGGTCCACGGTGATTGGTTGTTGGCCAGGTAGAAGTCAACCTCTTGTTAGGTTCCTAGCACGCTGCTAAGTTTGTAGTATAAAATGTAAGAACACATTTCTCTAGAGCATGCCTAACAGCATTCCAATTTTGTTTGGTGTGCTAGGTAGCCTTTCCTGTGCCTTGCAGGCCTTTCCTGTGCAGCATGTTGGTAGCATTCTGGAATTTGATAACCATGGGGTTCTACTCAAGAGCAACATCAGTTGATTAAAGGAAAAGAAATGGAGAAAAATAACAATGGTAGCTTTTTAAAAAAACTGTTAATAACTGGGTTAAGCTGCTGAAAACTTCACTGAAACTAAACTGCCAACGCTTCGCTAACTATTCTGAAAGCTTCATCGGGGCTAGTCTGCAAGACTATTAGCCAGACTAGCCCCGATGAAGCTTTCAGAATAGTTAGCGAAACGTTGGCAGTTTAGTTTCAGTGAAGTTTTCAG
>QKMV01002434.1:0-10083 GCA_003287335.1 Lednia tumana
TATTTAGTTGATTAATTTATAATTGATTCATTTGGTTGATATTCAAATATTAGTGGATTTTGGGGATATTTTAATGATCCAAAGAGAGAGATATGCAATCATTTCAGTTATCATTTTATTTGATGCAATTAGATTAATTGGCTTTACCAAATCGTATACCAAAGCAATAAAATTTGAATATGACAAACTCGACACAATGTGGGACATAGTGAATTATGGAAAGTACTGTAACCTTGGCTTTGTATCAATTATCACGCAAGGCAAACAAAAATTCTGAAACATTATTTACCAACCATGCGGGAAATTAAAAATAGATCCCTCTTTGACCGTCCATCGCCCAAAACCCTATAGGCTGACAGCAACATTGGCACTTGAATCCGTTCCGTGTGAACAGCGGCCAGCGGTGCATGCAGTGTAATAGAACACACCTATCGCGCACTAACAATAATGTCTCTTTCCTCGCTGCAGATGAATTGCGGTATGCCATCAATGTATGCCTTCGAGGGGCGAGTAGGCTTTGTATTGGTACAGATCCGAGCCCCCATATCCGTATAGCAGCTTCCCCTTGCCATTCTCGTCGTAGAACGGATAGCGATACTTGGGTCTGCGGGAAATGCAAAAAATCCATCGGTGAATTTATTGTGAATCATTAACCAATTACACAAACAAAGTGAAACGCTAAACGAGCCGGTAACTGATTCACAATAGTAATTTTGTGGTCAGCGACGACCAGGGGCTCACCCTGGGGCCGAGCTCTTTTAGGGTGTGCAATGTACGGAACACGTCACCGACACTCACCTTTCAAAATACTGGAAGTTTGGGGCGCGTGGAGTCAGCGAAGAGACGTGATTCGCCCCGAAAACCAGCAACATTGCTGCCACCAGCAGACACTAGGAGCGTGTTGTAGAAAGTGAGAGCAGGTTAACGAAACATCAGGAACTCAATGCACAAGGTCGATGAGAATTGATAGCGTTTACTTACGATTGTCAGCATGCTCGTCTTCGTCGACATGGCGTAATTCGCACGTGGTGCAAACTTACCCTAAAAGTCTAATCGGGTCTTGGAGTTGACGAGCAGCGCGATGTTACTGACGCTACTGTGACGGAGTCGGTGCGTATGCGACGTCGGTGAAAGTTCCGCGATCGAGCGACGAGAAGAGAGGAGTGAGGGGAAGTACGTTTACTTTCTTTTATATTCCTCATGCTCTGGTCACTATTGGAATGCATTATCAAACACGAATTTATTTATATATGTCCAAGTGTCACTTATAACGGGTTGATCGCGTGAAGCTACGCCTATTCGAGCCATTTCGAGCCCTGCAGCTCGGCATGACCGGTTGATGTATTACCTGAAATGTGCACTATCTTCAACATGTCAAACTCTTCGAACCAGTTTTTCTCCCGAGACTAATGACATCGGAAATCTAGGTCATGGGTTCCATAGGCTTATACTTTTGAAGGTTAGATAAGTTTTAAGATTTCTTGCTATTGCCGGTGTTCTTTTTCCCCTTGGGTTTGGCCATTATTTGTGATACGATACGAGATATTAGAATACCTATAGTCGTCTTGCCCAATTACTCTCATCACTGTCGACGCATGGGATGACATTGTGTATGGTTAACAAGCATGTATTGGTACAATCGTTTTCGCAAGGTAATGATGTTTTTAATATCTTCGTCATTTGAACGATAACCACAAAAAATGTGATTTAATAGTTAATTTAGATCTAATTTATCAAACAATATGGAGACTAATAATTAAAGAACAATGCACGAATAAAGAAGAGATGTTCCATTTCAAGTGAAAGTTAACCTCGGCGGCGCAAGATAATATTATTTAATTTAATTACTATAGTTTCACGGAATTTGTGGTAGATTTCCAACACAATACAAAGATTACGTACTTGAGCAAATTAGCAGAATGACACGTTTTCAATACTCAATATCAATAGTGACTTATTGAGTTAGTCTAACACACTTTTCGCTATTCGACGACGCCCACGCCAAGACATGAGAGAGATACAGTTCACACGATTTTTTTGGTGGCGAGAGTCTTCATTTTTGATCTTCATTCCATCGACGTAATTGGTATTAATTGATAACTTTTTATAAGTAATCGAGCTAGGAACTCAGGGCTCAGCCTGCACCGTGTTTAAATAACTTGTTTACCTATGCCTACTTTAAATTATCATCCAATCCAATGCTACTTTCCTAAACTCCGAATAAATCACTGAAGCATCCATTAAACTCGTAGCCACATCCAATTCCTACACTCCAATCCTAAAATTAGCATCAGCTATAAGGCATTTGATCGCTTACCACTTAGATTCCACTCGGTGTGATTTATACTTAAATCTGGTACTAATTCCTACTGCCATCACTGGTCTTTTTTTACATATAAAAAGCCCTACGAATTTTCCACAGTTCACCAGTAATTATTTTATATGCCATGACCACTCACAATAATAGATTAGTGGCCACATGTTCACGCATCAAAAATTCGAGCGTCACTTCCATGTCATTCTAAGAACCGATAAACTTCAATAACCCGCTAGCTTGTCCCTCATCTTCTGCTGACGTCTTCGTTCCTCCTGGAAACCATCCTCCCCCAAGCCGAGGCGTTCGATCAGTTTCGCGCCCATGACGCCGTACTCTGCCTCAAACTCCACCCTCCTCCTGTCGGCGACGTCGGGGTCGAAGTCCCAGTACTGCGTCTCGTGGACCACTTTGGGCCCCGCGAGGTTGTTCACGATCAGCGAGCGCAGGATGGCGAAAGGGCCCTCTGGCTTTGCCGAGCAGCCAGCAGCCAGGGCGAAAAACACCTGAGGACGTGTCGAATATAGTAAGCGACGAACGGACGGGACGAGGAGCAATCGGATCACTAGACTAGGCTTCTAATTTCAACACTTAGATCAAAAAAGTTAATATCTTATTGGTTGCCGTTTGGTTGCTACAAACAAATTACACGAGCTATAAAACATGTTGCACAAAAGTTTGCTTTTAAAAGACTAGTTAAAACTGCAGCAGCTTTAAGAGCTGATTTGCATACACTTTTTTGGGAAGGAAAACCACAAGAATCAAAAAAAGAGGTAGTTTCGCTGCGAATTAATGCATGCAAATGACCTTCTCACAAGCACGTAGGTAATACCGGCGGTTCTGAAATTCATCAGCATGAATATCATGACACAATTAGCGCCTAATCACAGTTATTACCGATGTTCTTCATGAACATCACGGTGTCTTTTTCATCCTAATCCGTGCCTGCATCGTTCCACACGTCATGTCGTTATTCGTGACACACAACTAAATCATGCGACATCTAGAAATAATTTGCATGTTCGCTCTGCAATGACATGCCTAATTCACTACCACCTCGAATGACCCGTATATAGCTACTTGTTTCGAAAAGTAAAAACCGCGTTATGTATCGTCAGGTTAATGACGTAGTCGCAATAGGTACAACATATTACTCCTCCTACGACCTGCACAGACTGTTTTACAAAAATTTGTTGGTCTCGATGTTTTGATTTCCTCACATGCATGTCTGCACACGTGACAATATTACCAATACAGATATCTAGATTCAAATACGCCATTGGGCTCAAAGTCAACAGGTGACCTGAGTGCACAATGCAATGCAAAGCACTTTCCACCATAAGACAAAAAGGTACTACTTTTACGTGCATGTATTCACAGCCACTCGTTGCACATCGTTGCAATTGCATATCCTCCTGTCTAATAACGCATTCTCTGATGCAAGTTACTGAAGAAACATGTGCATCAACTGTTACAAGTTCTCATAATTCTGTGTTAGATAGTAACTTAATTGCAAGCTAATTGTGAACTGAACTCTTGAAAGCCACTAGTGGCTCACTGAGGAGTGACACGTGATTTTGGTTTATAAATTTGGAAACGTTGTGTTTTTGTTCCTAAAATATGGATTCAAGTTTTAATTTCAAATATCTATTCCGTAATTTTAACTTCAAAAATTTTATTTAATTAAAAATCAATGAAAAATTAATTAAAATTGAATAAAAGTACATTAGATTCAAAAAATTGAAAAAAAAATTAACACCCCCTCAGTATATTGGCCAACGGGAAGTTTCAAAATTGACAAGGCCAATTTCTCGCAGATATGAGGTCGTACAGTCCAAAGAATCAAACTCTTAGATCTACAAAAGAAGCCAAGTACTTTTCTAAACCACCCCACTTTAAGGGTTGGTAATGGTAGGAGCCAGCGTCACGAGCACTAACTTTTCATTATTGAAAAATGATAACACTATAAACATATTATTATGGCGATGATGACAAGACAAAAATGACATACTTACCAGCAAGTATCCAATGATTGTCTTGCTCGGCCTGGCCATGGCACTCGGTGACACTTATCACTTATCACGAGAGCTCGAGCCGGTCCCGATTGGGCAGACGTGAGCATTCAGGTGCAGTATCGCACCGACTGATGTCCATGTTTGACTTGGAGCTCGCGACGGAGAGCGACAAGAGCCACCACCGCCGCTCGAGCGACCGCCACTTGCATAATCTCCCCTACGCTTTTCCAAAGGCTATGCGACGTAGGCACATTACATATATACCACACGAGCCGATGAAATGGTTGGAGGAACAGGTTGGTCGAGGACACCTCACTCGAGGACACCATACACGTGGACATGAGGATTGGAACGTACACCACACACTTAAAAATCACACACGCATTACATTCACACCAAAACAGTTTTTATTCCAAGGAAAACCATTTAAAACATCGTTGTTGCCGTGGTGCACACGAAGGATGGGCCTCGTTTAAAAGTTTCTTCTTGAATGCAGTGGAGACTGGAGGTTTTGTGTCACCTTTCTAACATAAGTATTGAGTGTATCATAAATCATCGATTTTTATACTTCTTGACATTCCTACACCGAGAATATAACTAATGTGTAAAGAAAATAAGTAATCGTGAAGCAATCCCAGAAGTATTTAGGTAAACATCTGTTCAAATTGAGTGATAATTCGTCTAAGACTTATGAAATCTTTTGGGAGGTCATCTTCGAAGGGGTGCTTTTCTTGGGCAAGAGTAGTTCTTTGTGTTAGGGAGTCGTGGAGTGTTTTGCGGTCAAGTGCTGGTGATTGTATTATTTAGTAGCTTGATGGCTTACCGAAGATGCTGGGTAGGTCGGAATGATAACGAACCGAGGACCAGAAAAAGCCTCTCGTCCGGCCAGAGCAGCGCGAATAGTCTTATTTTATGTCTCGTGGACTTACAATATGTAGATCTAGCTTGGGGCGCTTATGAAGTTTTGAGGAAATATAATTAACGATTGGTAAATCTTTAATTAGATTCTAGCCGTCGTAAAAATGGATGTCCGCTCCTACCAACCTCGTATTATACATCACATCTAGGTACACGAAACCTTCACACCTTCACCTACAAGCGGACATGTCGCTATTCCAAGTTGCTATCAAAATTGGAGGATGTAGCAAAGTGAGCCCATATACAGACGCACTAATTGGTATAATTAGAAATATTACTACATTTAATAAAATCCTTTAAAATACGGCCAAGCGTTTCGAGTCCTTGTCAGATGTGGAACGCCTAATCGACAGCACCGAACCTCTGGAGCTGATTTCGGGAATAGCCCCTGCCCACCCTGTCGATCAGCCACTGCCCTCGATACCCGTGGATAGCCTGGTAATTTCGGCGACCCACGTCACCCGCGCTGGGGTCGAAGCTGATGCTCTGCAACATCTGCAGCTGCGGCGAGCCGATGACGAAGTTACGAAGCCTTTCGGGGATCGACGCCGATCGACGGTGCGACGGCGCCGCGCCTCCAACGAAGCATACCAATGCGATCACCTTCGACATTGGAAAGGACTTCGATTGAACGAAAAATCGAAAGTCGAGATTTGAGCCCAATAATATTGTGGTTTACGTGCATTCTCTGATAATTGGTTCAAACGAGCAGGTTGAATTATGATGACCTTGTTACGTGAAAATATAGCCAATGGGCAAGGCCAATTAAATAATTAGTGTTTCACTTACCAGAAATATTGTTTTCATTGCGAGTGGTTGGCCAAATTTGTATTCTAGTTTAACATATAATTAATAATTCAATCTAATTTTTATATAGGCCGTTCATCGAAACACACAAGTGCTCACGATAGATAGACTTAGTGTTACTTTCAGAGCCGCTAATCGTTGACCAGTGATGTCTCAAGACTGACTCGATAGTGTTGCATTCGAACGGTGGTTTCAGGCGTTGAATATAGGTCTTGGAATTAATGTGCGTGCTAGCGCATCACCCTCTCGAAACACGGCCGGTTTGGTCGGTGGGGTGGGGCGATTATGAAAGTCGCACATCGGTATGCAAAGGGTGTCTCTGTACTTATACATGATGGCCGTAGCGCATTAATGTGGCGAATGCATTTGTACCTCGTCCATCGCTAGGTAGCACGAGGTGTACAGTACGTAACTGAGAAATGTGATCATGATTGATTTTTATTAACCATCAAAATTTAATTCCAATGCATGTAACTTTACTATACTCGCTTACCTTTCGTCAACAGCCTACTAAAAGATTTATTCGAACACATTTAGATTTCAACTTTACGCAAGCAGGTATGGTACGTCTAGGTACCGACAGCGCCTACACAGAGGCGCAACTACGTTTCATGGGCCCAGCCGTAAAAAAATTATGAGCCTCTCTCCCCCCCCCCCCTCTATTTTCTTATTAAACTTGTCGAGAGTTTCTCGTTTAGTCGTCATTTCGGCCCGGCGGCCGATTAAAATGTCTAAAACCATTTTATTCGCTCTGGGAAAATTTGGCTGATCTTCGATTTATAAGACGACCTTTCTTTCGGTCCCTACTGCACTATCTGCAACATGATAAACAGTTGGAGGGCACTATACCTAAAGCAGACGTCGATGTCCTGACGTTGACGGCAACGCAATGTAATCAACATAGATCCCAACTGGCTAATTCTCGTACAGGAATTTCTGAAGGAACATAATATGGTGTTCCGAAAAGTACTCAGCTGGTTGTAAGACTAGATATAAGAATATTAGCATTCTATGCTAGATATTTTAACAAACATATTCTCACTAAACTCTATACCTACTGCTCAAGTGTATTTGGTTTCAGAAAATGGGCATGATTCATGCTTCTCATGTGACATAATTTAAGAAACGATAATCCAAATAGGGCCCGTTGCGAACCCTGCGGGCGCCTAGTTACGCCATTGCGCCTTCTAGCTAGATTATGACACTCATGTCAGACGGCCAGCATTTTAAACTGACATAAAAACAAAATAATTTGGCGATCGGTCAACACATTATCACGGGGTATTTTCCCGTGGCCGATAAACTCATTAAAAACATTAGAAAACAGAATATTAGCAAAGCCAGGCCCAATTATTATGTTTTTGAGTCGTTAGGGTGGTCGTTAAATTCAAGACAAAGTTTAATTAAAGTGTCAACGCATTCAAGTATAAAATGGGGCGATCTATTGAGAAAATATCAGTCAGTGAGGCGAGAAGAGTCTTAGATACCATACCACGTTGATCAACGATCACATCAGCATGAAGATATTTGTAAGTAATACTCATAAAAGTCACATATTTTTACTCATGTTTTTTCCCTTAACATTTGAGAAAAAATATTCTCTAACTAGAAGCTTTGTACCCCTAAAGAAGTACAGAGAGCATTGCGTCGGGAAATATTTAGTTTTTATTCTATGGTTTTACTTAGCATTCATACCCAGCTTGTGAATCAGTTTTTTTATTATTGTTAGGGCTTTATTTTTTGAAGTAGTGTTTAAAAGTCTCATCAATTCCGACCGTTTTCCTGACATTTTCATCGCGAGGTGTCCACGAAATAGTAAAAAAAAAAAACTCATACTGTCGTACGTCTTTTATGTTCATTCCGAACTCCGACCTATAGTATTTTGGTAGCAACATTTCGTTGCAGATTCTCTCGCAGTTTTTGAACAGTGTTCCGAAAAATTTTAAACAAAATAATCCAGAGAGACTGTATTTCATTAATGACTAATCGTTATTGAAAACATACTTAGACAAGTATTTTAAGTAAATTAAAGCGGTTGTATTTCACCAGCATTTTTAGAAGGCGATTCAATGACAACATTGAGCATTGCACATTATTATCCTTGCGTGTACTGGTGCAGGTGGTTCTGGCGCTGATCGCGTGTGCGTGCGCCGACGACACCCTGCCCATCGACTTGACCCTCGGGGGTATCGAGGACCATGGGATCATCCCGCCACCGCCAGGCTTCGACAAGGGTGGGCTGATCGACACCCTCGGCTCGCGACTCCTGGCCGGGGAGGTCGGCGTCGGTCCTAAAATCATGCCCTTCACCCGCGGGCTGGAGACCCCCTTGACCCCGCTGCCCATCGTCCGCGCCGAGTACTTCGACGCCCCCATCTACAGGTAACTAGACCCCCGTTCCGTGCCACGACCACAACCATGCGCGAGCTCCCGGGCTGCAATTGCCACCTGGCAATCATTCACTTTTCGCAAAAGGAATACCATTGCATAATCTGTATTTCTTAAATCTTTTCAGCGGGAATTTTCACAAATTACGACACAAGCAATGTCACTATCAGTAGCAATTCCTTGGACCTTGGGTTATGTATAATTTTTTTAATTGATCTAGAATGGTTGTGACATTTTTGCATATTGATTTTGTTTCATATTTAATCGGTGTTTATTTACCGCCCTGTTTCATAAATTTAAACGTATGATTATTTGGTGTTTAACGACGCACTCGACTCTTCGCCCTGTGGCATTGGTCATTAGCATCGGTGAAATAGGGTGATAATGAGAGTGACGATGAACCTCACAGGGAAGAGGGAAACCAGTGAAGGAATCCCGGTGCCGGCACATAGCTTACTCCTGTCGAACAGCACCGCAAAACGTCCCTTCCGGAGGACTCAACTCAAACAGTAGGATTCCTCCACTAATCCACGCTTGATTGCAAGGGGAGTAAAGCTCTGTACTAGCTTTAAATCCTTCAATATCTCTCGCATACAGAACTGGCTTTTGGCATAAATGGCCACCCATCCAACCTCTGACCCAACGCAATTTTGCTTAACATGATTTCACGAGAACCGTAGTATCCAATATGCCAAACCATTCAGTACTGTTGGTAAACTAAGCGAACTAAAATTGTTGACCTCGACCGGAATATGAACCAGGTTCCTCCACAATTCTAGTGCAGCCACAATGACCGCTAAGCTACCGAGGATAACGATTCAAGTTGATTTTTTAGTCCATATAAACTGCAATTTAATGAACAAGAATGCCAACGTAAAACCGCTTGTACAATTCTGATAAATATTGCAAAGGTTGAACCGGACTCAGAACCATGAGTGGGGAATATGTAATGAAATAAACCCATGTACAGTACATAACTGCATGGGGAGGGGAACTATTATCGGTATAGGATCTCTTATTTTATAATGAACTAATAATTGCTTTATGGAGATGACGTTCTCCGTGGTAGAATAACTAAACCAGACGTTCAGTTTGAAGATCGAGTACGATGCAAGGTATACTATTGTCGTACTGGTACTCGTCCTCTAAATAAAATCTCTTCTTCCAGCTCACCCCCATTATCTCTGCTCGACCACGAGAAAGTAGGCGTGGTCCCCACCTCCAACTACTACACCTACCACGGCCACCAGTACGTTGTTGTCCCTCCGTCCCGCACCCAGCCCATCTCATCGCCACTGAAGAGCTTCGTGGGGGGAACACCATCGTCCGGTGAACTCCTGTACAGCCATGCCGCGCCTGCCACAACTGGAGTGACCACTACCACTGGCTACAAGTACCTCTACAGCCCTGCGCCTGTCGGCGTCCACACTGGAGGAGTGATCCCAACTATTGGAACCAAATACCTCTACAGCCCTCCCGAAGGTTTCTCTGGAGTAATCCCGACAACTGGAACCAAATACCTCTACAGTCCTCCCGAAGGTTTCTCTGGAGTAATCCCGACGACTGGAACCAAATACCTCTACAGTCCTCCCGAAGGTTTCTCTGGAGTAATCCCGACGACTGGAACCAAATACCTCTACA
>QKMV01002435.1:0-13340 GCA_003287335.1 Lednia tumana
CACACACACACACACACACACACACACACACACACACACACACACACACACACAAACACACACACACACACACACACTATATCCCGATGCCCGTGAGATCGTACGAGATGATCCGAATAACAGTGTTTATCTCCTAACTCAACATCAGCTGTCTGACCATCGCATCCAGTTTACAAGTCTTAACAAGTCGGACTCAGCTAATTACCAGCGATACGAATCCACAGCTCTCGCGAGCTTAAAGGGCCTTTAAGCCAAAACTCCCAAAACTAACAAATTGTTTCTTATAAATGCTCGCTAGGTGGGAATTTAGAGACACATAGGAAAATTTTGGCTCACATACTAGCCAGAGAAACACATCATGTTTAAGCTGAAAAGCTCAAGTTGAAATCTCACGTAAGAAATAGCATAAAAATGTTGCAACTCTGAGCACCTAGGCGACATTTTGGTCCAAAAAATATTATGTATTCACGAAATGTTCGTTCGCCTTTCCTACGTTCTATTAAACATTGGCTCTGCAACAGGTATATTTTTTTAGCCACATTCAGGTGGTTATCGAAGGAATGTGTCGCATTGTACGAATATTCTAGTGCTATTCTCGAGTCAATCAAGTGACCACGTGCGCTAACCGAAATCTGAAATAATGCCTATAAATTAATATAATTTCCACACAATATTTGTTGGAAGATCATCTCAGGCTACCACGGTGTGCATTCGAGTCTACATGAGAATTTAATTTTAGAGGGTAAAAGCTCCTTTAACTGACGAAACACGGCGAGGTAGTTGCCAAGGCAATTCACTGCGCTTTACACACAAGAACATTCGCTGGGTTTATCGTTTATTTTCAGGGCGGTTAATGGAATCTGTTAGGTAATTACTATGAGGTGTGCGGTTTTTTTTAGTTGTTCTGCTGTTTTGCGTGATGGTTTGAGTGGTTTTGCCCTCGTCGCGTACCTAAAAGTAAATTGTAAAACGGCAAATTGTAAAAACGCGGCGCGCTCGCTTGCCGAGCGACGGTGGTTAATGTTTTGACACGTCACTCGGCACAAGTCTCGCAGACCGCAGCCCGCGGTAGACCCTTGACTCCTTTCGCGTCGACGGCGACGTGGTGACGAGAGGTAGACGGCGTTGGAGAGACGACGACATTGCACACGTCGTTTTGCCGAGGCATAATTACCACGCGGTGTGCGCTTGCAGTCTATGTGCGGTGGGTTGTTTGCGAAATTGGCGGCGGAATTTTTACGTACGGAAAAGATGGGAAATTGGCAGAGATGAATATTTCGACCGCAGTTTTGTTTGGTAATTACAACAATTTCGCGCGCGCCGAGAAGAGAGACGGGTAACTCGGTAGCGAATGGACGCGGCAGCAAAAGTAAACAATGTCGTTGCAAATCTACTCGCAAAAAAAGAACAATCTCGTAAGACAAAGAAAAGATCTCCTTGGAAAGGGCACGAAATATTATTTCCCAGTCAATCGTGACCCTCTTACACTATCAGACATCAAATCGTTTTCACGCCAATTAAACGCTATTAAAGACAGACATCATTCAATCGCCAACTCAAAGCGAACGGGAAAAAACAATCAATAGACGTTGCAATCCATGACTCTTAAGGTGAATCTAATAGCAGCTGGTCCGTATAACTCACCCGAGTTGTACTCTATTTTAATTGCTGCAGTCAAACTATACGTGGCAGAGACACCAAACTTGGTTAGTTCCACAGAGAATTCAACGGGCTTTCTGACAAAATGCAGTTGAAAATTTTATTCTCCTTACTTTTTGTTAAAAACATATTTCAGTTTAAAAGAGTGATAATATCACAATAAACCTACCTTTAACCAAAATTAACGACAGTAGAAACGTCAAATAGATATTTTCACACAGCCCGTTAAAGTCTCCATAGAATTAATCAAGCTTGGTGTCTACCACTTACAGTTTGACTGCAGCAATTAAAATAAACTAAAAATCGTGTGGTTTTTTACCGTTGCTATTAGACTCACCTTAATTTTAATGGCTACCATTAATGTTTGGTTTAAATTGGTTAAAATTATCGCAACTAAAACACTAATTTCTTTCGATCTCGATTAAATTCGAACATTGCCTTGTGTACCGAGTACTTCCTCATTGCTTGGTGCACTCGTCCGGCAAACGAGAAACACTGGGTGGTGCTCACCCTGGTGTGGTTGTACCCATGTAAATCACTTTCTCTCACACCACGGAATCGCCCGAAATCACTCGGCCAGAAGCGATAACGATCTGGCTTGGGCAGGATAAGTTGCTCGCCAATCCCATGCCATGGGCATTACCAGCTTCCAGAGGA
Source organism: Lednia tumana (assembly GCA_003287335.1). Lineage (NCBI taxonomy): Eukaryota > Metazoa > Arthropoda > Insecta > Plecoptera > Nemouridae > Lednia > Lednia tumana. The sequence goes on from QKMV01002435.1 coordinate 2,317, forward strand.
TAGGGACTCTCCCAGGACTTTTACCAGGATACCAAATCACCGATCCCAAGTATACGTATAAAGTGTCTTACAGATTTCAGTTTTACAGTCTTACACTGTTTGTTCCGTTTTCAGTTTTCAGTACAGTTCATGTCTAGTTCCTTATTTTAGCGCTAGCTAAAAAAGACTGATTTACAAACTGGATTGAATGCAAAGAAATCCATTAACAGTCCCAACGTTACGTAAAGTATTCTCCTTACTTCTTCAGAAGAAAATCGCTCTAAACAAAATGATTCGAATCTGTGAAAAATTGAATTTCAAAACAACAAAAAAAGCAGCCAATTCTGCATAAAATTATCTATACAAATACAAGCAAGAACGTAGAAGTTAAACCCGGTTTGAAATCAGTTTTTTTGAAAACTAGACTTTGGATTAGGAGCTAGACATGATGTCTTACTTACAGGTAATAACTGCTAATTATAGATAATAACTGTACAGTAATGACCTCCAATGGATAAACTATCACGACTCGATGTCATCCTATGAGATGAAGACGAACTCCATATCTTATTAAAGAAAGACCTTTCCGCTTTGAGCGCCAGTGTCGAAACAAACAGGAATAGTAGGCCCAGTTGGCCATTTTGTGGGTGCAACTGAGTCTACCTTAGCCTGAACAAACGACAGTGTCCCGTAACGTTGTTTACTATTGCATTGTAACTTAGTGAACACGTAACTAAGTGTCTCTCAGTCTCCTTGAGTTGCTGATTTTTTTTTTGAGAAATTAAAGACGCACTGTAATGACACCTGGGCCTATGCCATTGGTCTATTGGCATTGCTGATTGATAGGATAATTGTGAAGGTGGTGATGAACCTAACAGGGAAGAGGGGAAAAACCGGTGCTGGCACGTAGCCTACTCCTGTCGAAAAGCACCAAGGGGACCACCGCTTGACGTCCCTTCCGAAGGACGGTAAAACTCGAGCAGCATGGGATTCCTCCTTTAATCCGCGCTGTCGAGAGGTGGATTGCAAGGGGAATGAAGCTGCTGCAATAGCTTCAAACCCTCCTACCTCTCTCCCGAACAGAAATGGACCTTGGTATGAATAGTCACCCATTCAACCTTTGGTCCATCGTAATGTTGCTGAACTTCGGTGATCTCACGAGAACCAGTGCACCCAACATGCCAAACCGTTCAGCACGTCGCTTTGGCATTTTGACAGCGACCATGCAACTCAGGCAAATGCGTCGTTCAACGTACCTCAGCACCTGATTGGTGCACACGATGACAGGCTGCTGACTGTTCTCCATGTTATCCTTGACCTGCAGCACGCAGTGAACCCACAGCCAGTCTCCTGCGCGACGCTGCATGCGCAGAAGAAGGATGCACGACCGGTCTTGCTCCGATTGGGTGACTGCAACAATGCACAGCTGTTAGACTAGCTTGACCAATTACGTGGGTAGGATGGAGGACGTTACACTAGCTTGACCGATATGTGCTCAAATTTTACTTCAGGTATTTGGAATGGACCAAAACCAATTCTGAGGTGATTAAAATCGAGGGATTCATAAATGTCATGAGCAAAGCACTGCATTACTCAATTTCAACTGACCCTATGGATGCATTATGTTATTAGTCTACTGAATTCATTGAATATTGTCTCGGGAAGACAGCTGTAGGGTTAGCTACCACGTTAAGATGGCTAATGGCGTTAGGTCGAAGCTTGTTTGAGGTTCAGGAGGCTGAAAATGGTTTAGTGTGGTGGTACTTACTGAGTCTGTGCTTGCTCTGTGCCTCCCGCATGCAGTCCCAGTGCAGCAGTTGGTACCACGAGGCGCCGTGCAGTTCCGTTCGCGGGAACCCTAGGTGGAACTCCCCGCTGGAACAAGAGAAGGCCGCACCAACGTTAACATTTTGCTCACTGACTTGCATCACTTTTGGCTTTCATGTACTCTTCGCTGTCGAAGACGTAGAGTCATGCTGGTTGTCTAACGGCTTTCGCCAAACCCGTAGGAATACATCTTTTTAACTAAAACTTTAAGAAGCTTACCACACTAGAAGTAGTGGTACCAACTGTAAAAAAACACACCGAATTGGTCCAGATAGATCTAACTTTACTGGCGATAATAACTGCGTTTTACAACTATATATCTCGTATTTTTTGGGATCAATTATTCAAAAACTTGTATTTGACACATATTGATGAGCGTGGAAATGAAAGAACCAACACCAAATATGTTTAGCACGTTTTCAGCAGTGAACTTTTGCTATAGCAAGCTTGAAATATGGCCGTGTAGGCCTCGGAAACCTTGAGGTAAGAAGATTTTAGCCCGTTCCATAATCCACAAGATTGCAATAGAGAGGTTTACGTAAACCTATCCGAACTAGTCCGATCACCCCAATTAGCGTTCGGAAACGCTCGGGCCGACCGCTCCAATCGCTAAACTCACAAGCAGGTTCGTGATTAATCAAGCAGGCCTGATTAGCGGGTGGCAAGGATTGAATTGAATTGCAGTTAGCGCTTTCATGCAATCAAGCAAATGTGGCGGACGGTACATTTCAGAATTTGGCAGCGTATAATAAAAGACGTTCCATGACTTTATTGTTGAACATTGTTATTACGACGATTTGTAACGACAATTTACATTTTATTCCACTCGGCAAATATCCCACCCCAACTCGCGCCCAAATGCGTTCGGATGGTTTTGCCCAAATGCAATGGTTCTGCATAATAAGATAAGAAAACTGCTAAGATCAGATCGCTTTGCCAGACCTGGTTTTCGTAAACGTCTTTTCTAAGCTACCATAATAGTTACCTACAATGTGGGCTTCTTTTAAGAATTATATGTTCTTGTGAAATTTTAGTTGAATTTATTTTGATGGTTTTTCTGTTTGTCAGAGCCTTTTGTTGATGTTAGCTAGATTTTAAGAGTTTTATTCTGTATTGAGGAACTTTTTGGCCACATAGCCGTTTAAAGTTCCGCAAAGTTCTTCCAACAGAGTAAATCTGGTAAAAATATACTACCATTTTTTCTGACGTACGGGGAAAGAATTAAAATTAAAAAAATTAAATTTGAATTGAAGCATTCTTGAAGCCGCGCGCTTGTATGTGTTTAGCTGTTTTTTTGGTGGCGCTCAGAAATTTGATCTCGTTTCCACATAGATAATGTTTTCGTTTTAAGAAGGCACGGAAGTCTGAAGAAATTGGTAATAACAATGAATTAGACTTAGGACTAAATGGGAGTTAAAAACCAAGGAAAAGTTAAAAACGCCCTCTCCGAACCAATTCCAGGGAAACCGAAATTATGCTAATCTCGGACCGTCTAACGTTCATTTCTGGGGGGCATCTTTAGCGTTTTCTCCCGCTGCTTTCGGCCGCCGTGGGGTTCGAGCCCACAAAAAAGCCACAAACATTTCATTTCCATTTCAGTAATTATACACAAAGAAGTAATTTTTATTGTGTGTGTTTTTTGAGGTGCGTCTTGAAACTAGGTTCGATTCATGAATATTGAGAAAGAGGCAATCGGTTTCGTAAAATATCGATTGTTTTTTTTCTTGCGAGCTGCTACCAGTTTTTCTAGCATTTAAAGGCGAGGCTCTATGGGTGATACAAGCTGAGCTAGCTAATGATTCCAGCATATCGACCGGGCAGTAATTCGGCGCTGAATAATTCAACGCGCACGTACGCACGATGCGTGGAAAAAGTCGCAAGACGCAAGACGCGAGGGCATGCGAAATCCTGGTCGGCACGTGTGACTCATCCGGCGTGTCCTCCGACGCAGCCAATCGGTTTTCGTGAGGTTTCGCACCGAAACAACAACACTTTGTCTCGTTTCGCCTCGTCGCCGTGTTTCCATTTGCATGCGACACGAAAAAACCACGCGTCTACGCACGATATCCCAAAGTTATCGACTTTCAATTTTCACGTTGCATTTCGTATGCCGGCTGCGTGAGACAAACGAGTGAATTTTTCTCACCGTCGTCCAAATTTCTGCGAAATATTGATCGCAATTGACGAGGATAAGAAATTTAAAGCTATTTACACGGCTAGTTTTAACGTCAAGAATATTAACATCACTTGAAAAATACCTGCCTTCTGGAGATATCGAACCCCGCTCCCCTATTACCCAACACCTTATACCCATACCTTATAGTACCCACACTCATTACTCCATACCCTAATTAGCTCAGACGGTAGAGCAGCGGTCATGTCAATCGGAGATCCGGGGTTCGAATCCTCGAGCAGGCAGGCATTTTTGAAGTGATATTAATACTCAAAATAACTGTTATTTAACTGAAACTGGGCCGTGTTACCCAGTTAATTAACAGTTTTTCGAAAACTAGTGCTAAGATTAAGAAGAAGACACGAGTCAACAGATATTGATATTAATATTCTTGACATTGATCGCAAGTTTTCGCATATTGGATGTCTTTCGTCGCTAGCCGAGTAAACAATGATAATGAACCTTCTACCGGACCGAGGGTAAGAATAAAGATTACCATCCAGTGGACAGTGGGACGGTATATACGCTCGAAACATTCCAATGCTAATTCTGCGAGCACACACACACACACACACACACACACACACACACACACACACACACACACACACACACTCGGCGCCTTCGCGAGTCGCAGAAACAGAGATTTCGCGTAAAAGTATCGGATCCGCGCATTTGCATGTTTGCTCCGAGCGCGGAAATTATGTGTTTACCGGCGCGGCCTCGAGCGGGCAGCCGCCAACGCCAACGCGAGACAATCAATTACCGTTGGAAATCCAGTGTGTGCTGCAGTGCGTCGCTGCAGCCGAAGATGCATCTCTAAAAATAATTGTGACAAGACTTCACATGGTGCACTGTGTATTCTACTATAAACAATATCCACACACTCACACACACACACTTGAAAAGGTTTTTTATTAGCAAATCTCGCTGCGATTGCAAGACACCGTAAAGGAAATACCTGACGCCGAGCGTGATGGAATGGATTTATTCTTAAATACCCTTCGTTCACCCTGACGCGTTCTATTAATCTACGATTACGCAAGTTTAGCGAGTAATTCGCGTTGCTTAAAAACGCGCGGCCCGTGGTGCTATCCAGTGGCGATGCTGAGTCAGTCAACTGGGGCGACAGAAAATATTTTCATAGACCATAATATACACATTTTTCTAGCTAGATCACAACCTTATCCCAGTTTTTTTCCTTCAAAGTTGTCTATAACAATCACTCATCTATACTAGGACTACTTCTACTTCCACATAGATAATTGATTTAATTGATCGAATCTTTAATAAATCACACTCGCAAATTTCAATTCAACGCTCCCATGGTAACCATGGCAAGCAGCTGGGAAAACAGCGTAAGCTGTGCTTGTTTACGCATTAAAACGCGAAAAAGCACTGTAAGTTAAAAAACAGCCACACAGCTACTTAAAAACAGGTATTCTCTCCTGACTGTTAGGATAGACAGTGTCTACCTTGCCTCCCCTGACGCTTCGCCACTGGGTGCAACCGCGTTGAGGTAAGAGCGTCACGTGGACATTATGTGCAATATGCTGGCTGCCCAGTGGCGGGAAAGGCGGTACCTACGCCACTGGGCAGCCAGTTGGTACATATAGAAGTATTAAACAGCATAGTTTGCAAGACGTTGGGTAAGTTTCAGTGTATTAATTAGCATTAAAACCCAGTTTCTAAATCAGTCTTTTTAAATCTTGATTTTCATTCTATTTAGCCTCAGCCGGGTCGAACACGGCGGCCATTTGTGTGACACAAAGCAGCGTCTCGTGACGTCACGTGTGCGTGCAAACTATGCGCGCGGGGGAGGATAGGTCATTATATGGGCGTGCCCGGCGAGAAACAAAATGCAATAATGTGTGATGTGTCGCGTCGCGTCGTCGGCGAGATCGCCTGGCAACGGCCAACGGGTCATCTTGTTTATGCATTTGTTGATGACATGAGGATGAGAAAGTACCGCAAGCGGGAAATTAGTTGCGTTTGTCAGATGTTATGACAGGGTTGAGTGGTTTGTGATGAAAACCGAATGATTGCAATTAAAAATGTCGTAGGCGGAAACTTTGTGATGGCTCGAGGAAAATAGAACGAGAACGGCAGAGTTTATGAAGATGCGATCATCGTGACGTACTCACAGTGAGAAAAACTCGGTTCTTGAGCGAAGATTGCTGCCAAGAAACTTCTAAGTTACGCTGTAGGTTAGTTAAAGTACCAAGGAATGGCGCACTATTTAATACTACTTTCGTTTCGATAGGTAACCGTGTGGAAAAATAGGAAATCGACCCACTAAAAAAAGCTCGACGCAAATATTTCAAATTTACCAACGAAATATGAAGCGTTTTGAAGCTTTTTACCTCTGAAGAGGTAAACAGCATTATTTACTAAACGTTGGGACGTTTTACTGGATTTCTTGGCATGTAAACACAGTTTAAAAATCAGTTTTTTGAAAACTAGTGCTGAGGTGACGAGATAAACATAGGGTCTAAAGAATGTTATGATAAAAATAACACAAATTAGACCATGTTACGGTATTTTGATAAAACTAGTTCGTATTTCGGAAATGGTAAACAAGATTCTCATCACCTTAACCAGCAGCAAGACAAGCAACCAGCAAGACAGCCATTTATTTTAGACTCCAGCGTTAAAGCTGATCGTGAAAAACGTGGAGCCTTGAATACCATGGAGACTCGGACGCCAGAATGACCGACGAGCTTTTCGCCAGATTTCAATCCTTTGCTTTATTCACCGTGGCATTGTTGGGATAAGCTTTATACCGTCTGCCAAGCCGGCGCAAGAAGCAGTTAGTTATGGGCCGTCTGTGGCAAAGTCGAGCTTATGGTATTGAAAAGTGTGTGACTCGGCCACACCCCTCGCCGAAGTGACCTAGGCTAACCGGGCATTATTGTTACAAGCTTAGATGTCCCGGTCTGTGCACGATACGGTGTTCGCGATTTATTCGCGAGAATTTATGCGCGAAAATACTTTATACGACGACGTGTATAGTCCAATTAGTTGGGATTAGATACAAGAGCTTCTAAAAATATAATGTACCACTTCCGAAACAAATAAAGATTTAATTTTACGGTATTTCACATTTTATACGCTAGCATTTTTATGTTAAATAAACAATTTTTTACGTTAAAGAATATTAACATCACTTCAAAAATGCCTGCCTGCTTGAGGACTCGAGTCCTGGACCTCCGATTTTCATGACCCTTGAAGTGAATTAATCTATATCAGTGGTAGAACTCACAAGGAGAGTTGAACCAAGAGGCTTTGACATAATTCAAAGATCGCCCTGGAACAAGTAATGCTATGCTGAAATCACAATCTAACCAACTCGACTAACTCCCAAACACGTGGGATACGCTGAGATGACATAGATTACAACTTTAAAGCCACGGCTAGTATTAACGTGAAGAATATTCATATATCACTTTGAAAATACCTGCCTGCTCGTGGTCTCAAACCCCGTACGAATTTTTTAAGTGATATTAGTAATTTCTCGATAAAAATAGCCGTGTAAAAAAAGGCTTCAAAGTTGTAATCCCTGCCAATTATTTACATTGGCCATGTATACCTATCTAACACATTGTACACTTTTTTAACTTTCAGATCTCAGCCTTGTGATTAATTCAACTTTCAGGAGAATACAACTTTTCCCATCTTAGAAAAGTCTCCAAGTGTCACAAGCGTACATGGTTGTCACCAACCCAATGTGTCATCAAATACGCCGTTTGCTATTTCAAAAATAAAATCTGCTGTAAAAATCCTGTTAAGTTTCTGTTACCAATGAAGAATGAGACTTTAAGAAAACATTTCTCTAGTCACATGTCTAACTCAATAGACCCTTACACTGTACAATAGATAGTTCAGTTATATAGGCAGTGATATATATTAGGCAGTTATATAGTTAGACATATTCATAGTAAAGAATTAATAGAATTTTTAATGTATAAGCCAAGGTGGAGTTTAGTGGCAGAGTCGATTCTTGTTCGATCAGACAACTTTAAGTAGGCTTTGCTAGAATTTGTTTCTGAATTTGTTTTTGTTTGTATTTATTTTTCCACGTCTTATGTTCTACCAGTTAGGTGCCCCCTGATGACGTAGACACAAAACAGTTCGCGCAACGTTGAGAATCTTTCAGTGGACGTGTTAGCATTTTTACCCAGTTTGTTTTCACAGTTTTTTGAAAACTACAAGGAAGTGGATTATGCGCTCAGGTATTATGCTTGATCTTGTCAAATTTGCAACGCTTTCTCGAACTCTGCCGACACTCTCCCAGCACATCTATCACGGCACGTCATCTCGGCAAGGGCATCCTACGATGCACCGCACTGCAGATGCACCGCCGCCGAGGTCTTAGGCAGGGAACGAGGTACGATGCATCGAGCTGGGATCTAGGTAATGTTTATTTAATAAGAAGCACGTCGGCTATCTATCTTGGGCTGGCTTGGCTTCTCAGCATCAGCCAGGCAAGCAGGTCAGCGACGAGGTTAAGCAGTCGAATGCGTGGGATGCTCTCCTCTCTAGTTGTACGTCGGGGACCTTCTATCTACAAGCATGCAAGGCGCGCACATGGCGGCTTCGGCTTGGTCGCGTTCGAAGCGGTTAGGATGCGATCAGTTTAGTTAATGTGTAGCAAAATATTTGCTAAATTCTCAAAGACAGTTAAAAACGAACAATACACCCAGAAAAAGGAGCGTTCGGGGTTCGAGTCCCCAAGTTTCTTTTTAAATCAAGTTAATTTTTGGAGTGAATCCATAGGGCACAGTAGTGAGAGTGAGCAGGTAGAATTTGGTTATGATTTCGGACCTAATTAACGGAAGAAACCTCAAACTACGGTTCGCCCTATGCATTTGAAGTAAAAATATCAAGCGAGTATTAGAGATAGATCAGAAAAATTATTTTTTGCACAATTCTGGTTAATACCGACTTCTCCCAGAAGAGTAAACGAGGTTTACGCCTGAAAATAGATGGCTAAACGCGGTTTGCGCATTAAAAATACGTGGGTAAACGTGGTTTACGCTTTAATAGGTGGTTAAATGGGGTTCCCTTGACTTAACGCCCTAATAAACAAGTAAATCCGTTGCTGGCGCCTAGAGCTTCTCGGCTCACAGATTTTCTTCAGATCGATCGTCTGACTTCTTCTTGAAATGTTGTTGGCTTAAGAGAAAGACTTCGGCCATCTGAGGACTTGAGCCTTCACTGCAGACAAAAGGCCCTGAAGATATTGATCGAATTAAAATCAGAAATGGTTTCCGGTTCAAGTAGTAAACAGCATGTCGCTGGAAAATCTCGGCGTTTCGTGTAGGTACGTCATACACACACATTTGAATTCCGAATTTTCGAGATTTGGGGTGAAATTTATCTGAATAAGACTACATTTTGGGAAAAAGGGAAAATACGAAAGCAGTAACGAAGTCACAGTAGGAAACACAAAGAAAGGTCTTCAATGTACCGTACATACTAATCACGTTAACTAGTCAAAATTCGCTGTGGAGACAGCGTTCATTAGCTAATAAGTTAATAACCTTCAAAAAAGAGTTTTTCTGACGTGCAACAGCATAGCTTCGAAGCAGCGACTTAGTTTGGCTTAAAACAGGGCGAACGTTGTACGAGATATCATGTTCGACCAACACGATTGCATCCTCTTTGCAGCTTACTAGAGTCTTACGCTGGTCGCCGGGCAACTTAGACTATGCGGTCGGGAGCAGTCGCCATACATCCACATGACGCTAATCTCCAGTGTGTACACTTCATCCATACCGAGCCGGCGTGGGCGTAAAACACACACACTATCAACCGTGTATCTCGCAACAACGAATGAATATATTCGTATTCGTTGCCTTATCAAAACTATACATTCAGTATACCTAGCTTCTTCTTCGTCTCCGGTGAAATGCTCGCCAAGAGAGAGATTTAAATAAATCCAATCACGGAACATCTTTCACCCTCGACACTGCACTGGACAATCGACCCCAGATCTCTAGCACGACTTGCACCTATTTCCTAATGAAATAATCCCGTCGTATTGAATACCGACTATCGAAATGAATACACACACTCAACACCATGGCGTGAATACATCTCAATGTAAGTAACACCTATGAATACGCTTGAAAACACCCACTACAAAATACATACAGCTTCATGTACATGTATATATAGTCACTTCCTTTTGTGAGTAGATAATCAATTTATCAATCTTTGCAAAAGAAAAGAAGACAGCCAATTCGCTGGCTTATTTAATGATGGTAATTTTGTAACGCGGTTACGGCTTCAGGTATACGGATAACAAATGAGCGGCGACGAGTGTTGTCGGATTACATGCCGTTAGTTTAGAGGACGGATAATCCAAGGCGCAGTGGTGACGGATGGAGATTTTGTTCGGAGTCCGCGTTAGATCAATCATCTTAATGCGCGTAACGCAGATCTAGTATGTAACCTAGGTTACAGGTCTTTTAGGTCTTGATTATGTGCAACGCGGCGGCGGCGGTGGATTGATTTGTGGCTACGTGGCGTTGCGTGATTGGGTAATGAGTCGAGTGTAATGGCGAGCAAGTAGCCAGTAGCGAACGCCCAAGGGCCAAGGGGAATTAAGTAGGGGCTCGAAAAACCCTCGTCGAAGCTCTACGGCGAGACTGAAATACGCGGCGAATAGCGTTCGGAAATTTGTGAAAAGCAACATTGAAACGTTGATTTGAAAATAATAAGGGATGCCAGGTTCTTTGGCTTAGGAGCACCGCATGTGAATCACCTTCCGAAAGAATGCTGTCGGCTGCTCTAGTTGTCTTGCATACTTGGCTGGGAAACAATGCACACTTTTTCTATCGAAAGTAAGGCCAGTGTATCGAGAAGCGAGTTCGATGTCGCGGAAAAATCACTGCCTTCATTTGCTACGCCCAAAAAACGACGCCCCCTAAATACTAAACCCCCGGCTGCAGGGCGACGAACGTAGGTGATTCTAGCGTGGATAGTATTTTTTCTAGCGTGGATAAAAACACGTTCGGAATGTGTTCAAAGATCCGTTTGT
>QKMV01002436.1:0-13337 GCA_003287335.1 Lednia tumana
GTATTTTTGAAGTGATTTTAATATTCTTAAAATTATTACTAGCCGTGTAATTGGCTTTAAAAGTTTATTACTTGTCACGTTTTGACATTCTTTTTCAATATGCTTGAGCTGTCATCATCACGAACGTCACATATAATACATTCCATAAAGTGCTAAGATTAGGAATTAGACATGAGTCTAAAGAGTTTAAGAACAATCGGCAAGATGTTGATTCAAATGACACATTGGTTCATGGTTTTCTTCGGGTTTGCTCTGTTGATTTATGTCTTCTCGACGTTTCGGCGAAGCTCGCTTCGCCATCTTCAGGAGCGAAGTGAAGAAAGTTGTCAAACGAAAAATGTTTTTGATAAAAATGTTACTTCGATTTGAACAAGAATATATCAAAATTCAAGAAGTGTGTTTGACCGCTTAGCCACCAAGATTGCGGAATTGATCAAGACGGCAGTGGTCATAGCTTGACCGCTAGCATGCAGTCATAATCTGGGTAACCGACGGGATATCCAATTCATTGTTGCAAATTCCAGCTGCTTCTGGTTTAAGTTCCCTATAAAGCCCGAGTTTTATATGGAATTAAATATAACGCCGTGTGAACTGCAGTTTAATTGTCCATTCTCTTCGTTTTCTTCTACATACTCCCTCGGAGTATCAATTTCAATTTGGAGCCGGGTGTTTAATGACCAGAAAGTAAATATGGAACCGTATTTAGAGTGAGGAGATAGATTTTGGTTCAAGTCGCCAAGCGACCGCGTGGTCTAGGAGAAGATAAAAATTGATTTTAAACCAAATGTGAGTGAGAAATCTCAAGCCACGATTTCCGACGGCAACAAATCAGATTCAGTTGCCGGTGCTGTGGCACCCATCTGTGTATCGTTGCATTTTTCAGCGGGTGTTTTCATCATTCATAGATATGTACAAGTCGACGGTAAATTGAAATGTGATGCAAAATTCATATATGGAATTGCTCTGATACATAGTAATAGATAGTACATAGTAATCACCAGTTGTAGATAAGGAAATTCTTGACAAGGATAAAAAATTTACAGCCAAATGCACGGTGAGTGATAATTTTAAGAATATTAAAATCACTTCAAAAATACCTGCTTACTCGAGAACTTGAGCCTCGCACCTTTTTGCTTTGATGGCAATTGCTCTACCACTGAGCTAAGCAGGTATTTTTGAAGTGATTTTAATATTCTTAAAAAAAATGAAATTCTTATTGTTTCTTATCCACACTAACTAAATAGTTGGTCCAGTCGATTGAGATGTAGGGATAAGTGAGTTCAAATATAGTTTTCAAATAGATGTTAAAAGATACATAATTACCTAGTTAGAATTATTAAAAATATAGCATAGACCACATTCAAAAAGTCATTCCAGAGACAATGAAAATCGTGTGTGTAATGCTTTTCTTATGGGGTTACATTTTTAAAAGTCCATGTTGGCTCTGGATTAAGCCTTTTTGAATGTTGTCTCTTTGATAGCTAAGGCGAGTTTTAGAAGCAGAGTTAATTATTCTTCGATCAGATAATTTTAAATAGGCCTTGCTAGAACTTGGTGTCGTTTGTAGTTCTTATTTCACGTTTTTTTTTCTGTCAATCTCTGAATAAGTGGACCCTGAAGAAGTGGCCAATGTAGTTTGCAAAACGTAGGGAATCTTTCAGTGGACTTCTCAGTATTCGTACCCAGCTTGTAAAACAGTTTTGTGAAAACTAGTGCAAAGATTCGGAACTAGACAGGAGTCTAAAGAATTTTTTAGTACTGATCAAAATGATTTTTTTTTAACTTTTCATACATAGCAAATGTGTTTAAATGGGTTAGTATATAATACGATCAACACTGCTGGCAACTAACTATTGCAGTTGCCAATTGTCTGGGGAGTTGGAAAGTCTGCTGCAATTGACTTGAGAACGAATTCTCTTTCCCACTCTCTTGCGCGCCGTCGTCGTCGCCGTCGTCGTCGTCGTCGTCGTCGTAAGAAGAGAAGAGTACGAAGAATAATTAGAATTACCATAATGCTCGAGTACTTCTGCTCTGCAACGCCATTACGTTCCCACTCAGACGCTAGGACGTCTTCTATGTAGCGATATGAAAGACTTAAACAATTACCAGCGCAGTGAGTGCATAGTCAATATAGTAAAAGCCACGGCAATATCGTTTGATCTTCATCCAAGTTCAAACAAAGCCTCAGATGCGTTTTATGTTTGTCTCGCCGAAGCACACTGCATTACTATGATCGTAACAAACGGTTTGGCGTATTGGATACACCGGTTCTCGTGAGATCCCCCAAGTTTAACAAAATTGCACTGAATAATGGGTGACCGACCGGTTTGGCGTATTGGATTCACCGGTTCTCGTGAGATCACCCAAGTTAAGCTACATTGCGCTGGGCCAACGGTGACCGAACGGTTTGGCATGTTGAATACACCGGTTCTCGAAAGATCACCGAAGTTAAGCAACATTGCGCTGGGTCAAGGGTGACCGAAAGGTTTGGCATGTTGGATTCACCGGTTCTCGTAAGATCACCGAAGTTAAGCAACATTGCGCTGGGTCATGGGTGACCGAATGGTTTCGCATGTTGACTACACCGGTTCTCGTGAGATCACTGAAGTTAGGCAACATTGCGCTGGATCATGGGTGACCGAACGGTTTGGCATGTTGGATACACCGGTTCTGGTGAGATCCTCAAAGCTAAGCAACATTGCGCTGGATCATGGGTGACCGATCGGTTTGGCGGGTTGACTACACCGGCTCTTGTGAGATCACCGAAGCTAAGCAACATTGCGCTGGGTCAGATTTTGGATCAGTGACCATTCATCACACGACCCACATCGTTCGGGAGAGAGGTTGGAGGGTTTAAAGCAGTGTAGCAGCTGCACTCCCCTTGCCAACAACCTCTCGACAGCACGGACTAGTGAAGGAATCCCATGCTGTGAGTTGTACCGTTCTTCGGAAGGAACGTTAGTAGAATTCCCCTTGATGCTTTTCTACGTGAGTAGGCTACACCGGCACCAGATTTGCCCTCTTGTCTGCTATGATCGTCATCACCCTCAATCTCACCCTATCATGCACAGACAACATATGACCAATACCACAGGGTGACGTGTCGAATACGTCGTTAAACTTCACATAAAATCATTAATCAATTAAATATCGCACGACGTATTCGGAACAAAACTAGCACGTGTTTTAAAAGTAAAACTATTTTCATTATCGAGCATCGAGCAATGTAAAGGTGCAGGGTATATCATTGGCGCGGGATCAGAACAATGCTTGGGACAATGGGAGAGATTCTTCTTCGGGAGGAATTCCGACCACATAACTCGGCGGGAAGTTGCGCGGCGCATAAAATGCGACGATGGTACAGCAGATTGAGCTGCGTGCAGAGTGATCGCGTTCATAAATATGCCGAAGATCACGAGGCATTATCAAGATACGTAATTGTTTAGGGTGGACTTTACTCAAATTTGTATAAGCTTACCACTCTAACAAACTACTCTACAAACTGTATAATAACTTAACTGATTTGGCCCAGGTAGATGTAACGCTACTGGCGATACTTCATGCGTTTTAAAACCGTTTTTCTTGTATTTTTTGTGATCAATTATTCAAGCACTTGTATTTAACATGTATTGATGAGCGTGGAAATGAGAAAACCAGCACAGGTTTGGAACCGTTCAGCAGTGCGTTTTTGCTATAGCAAGCTTCAAATATGGCCGTTTAGACCTTGGAAACCTTATGGTATCAAGACTGTATAGCAAGCTTCAAATATGGCCGTTTAGGCCTTGGAAACCTTATGGTAACAAGACTGTATAGCAAGGTTCACATATGACCGTCCAGGTCTTGGAAACCTTTTGATAACAAGACTGAATAGCAAGTTTCAAATATAGCCATTTAGGCCTTGGAAGCCTTATGGTAACAAGACTGTATAGCAAGTCTCAAATATAGCCGTTTAGGCCTTGGAAACCTTATGGTAGCAAGACAGTATAGCAAGTTTCAAATATAGCCGTTTAGGCCTTGGAAACCTTATGGTAACAAGACTGTATAGCAAGTTTCAAATATAGCCGTTTAGGCCTTGGAAACCTTATGGTAGCAAGACTGTATCCTACCTTAATTCGTAATAAGAAGATTTACAAAATTCTTTGCATGAGCAACGTGCATGCAGACCTGTTTCTAGTAAATTCTACCCGTGTTACACTGAACTTGGGCCAATGGTGGCTGTCGGCTATTCAAATGGAGCTTAGTTTCACCTCTTCGCTTTTAATTAAATTGAGCTACAAAGTAAACCCGTTAAAGCTTTTGAAATGGTCGGAAATAGTGTGATAATGTCAAGGTCATCCAAGTCCGTATAACCCCTCGCTGATGCAAATTCCTCCCAAGCGCATTCTTTGCTCCAATACAGCCACGGAATCCTGCTCGCACGTGTATAGGAATATCTGACCTCACCCTGGTGTACGCATGCTGGTACAGTCCAAACGGTGAAAGGTCATCCCCCGCTTTACACCCCCAAAATGGCTGACGAGGCTTATACTTCCGCGTTAATCGACACTAACAGAGTCGCGCAGCGAGAAAATATGTTATCAAAATTAACATAGTGTCGAGTGTATAATACAGTCTTTGGCGAGAAACTTTGTCGAGTGTTGAGTGTATACTACTGTCGCGATACACAATTAAATTAGCAGTAAACTTCACGTAAAATAGAGAATTTGCGTCTAACTTTTGTATGTCTTCCTCGTATTCAGCTTGAAATAGAAAATGTACCCTTTTTCCCTCTTCTTTCTTCGTTGTATTTCGAGCGATCTGTGTCGGTTTTAAATTGGGCCTGGATTTGGTTGCTCAAAAATGCATACCTTTTCTCTGACCTGTCGGGTGACGTGTTTAATTGTTGTTAAATTCTGTTGCCACGCTAGGTTTTTTCAATGTCCAGCCACGCTTCCTTTTGGCGCGATTAGTTATCAAGAGGTCTCGAACCTGTTCAGTGACATCACTGCTCTTTTTCAGTTTCAGCTAGAATTCTGGCAAACTATTTATTTAAAAAATTAAAAGAAGTTCAGGAAAAATAGCATAAATGAAAAGTAAAGATACATCGGTGATCCAGAAACATCAACCCCACCCGTAAATAATATAGAGATTACAATCTGGATGTTATGCTTATCCCGTGTTAGCAGTAAGAGGAAGGTTTGGTTCATTTCTCCGTAAGGCCGTCGGCGAAAACAAACATAACAACATAACGTAGACGTTACAGTCTATACTGTGAGAGAGCATACTGCGTTACGCCCACAAAGTAGGCTCTCTAGCCATACCTTTCTGTGTTACTGCCACCATCGCCCCTGGTGGAAAAGCATGCTCTCGTAGTAAATGGAGTGTAAGTGTACCCAAAATGTTTGACCAGCTCAAACTTTACATTTACAGCTAATTTTTTACTTAAAAGAGAGCCAATCAGATTTCCACACATTAGAAAACAAAATGTCTGCCGCACATACAGCTGATCGGAGCCACTCACCGCCTCTCGAATTCAAACCAGCCGTCACGGCTGACAAGTGATAAGAGCGCTTTGATTGGCCTACCGTAAGGCACTAGTTTTTAAACGTGGACGTACGTAACCGTAACGTAACTTTATTTCGTACGTGAACCTACATTACGTTACGAACAAGGGATGCAAAGTAATTTCCTATACGTCAAGTTAACGACCAAGTTGATTGTGAATGGGAGACGTCCGCACCAGTTATTTGGTTTTAAGCAGCGTGCGAAAAGAATGAATTAACATCCGCGTCAAACGCCACTTAACTCCAACTATATAAAAACGCAACGTTTTCCCGCATGACTTGTAAAAAAACATCAAAACGTTATCCGCGACCGTCATAAAAAATATTTCAACGGAATTTTCCACAACGTGGTCCTTCGAGAATTCCTCGTCGCAGCGACCGGCCGGTCTTGAAATGAAAGGTGCTCCAGACTCTGTGCTGTAGTAGTGTATAAGCAAGGCGAAGCGGAGCAGGGAGGGGGGGGGGGGGGGGGGCGAGAGATTCCCAAGAGACGAAACTCGCGCCCCCGCCACCCCCATCAATCCATTTCATTCCATCTCTTCGGGGCCGTGGCGCCCTCATCGAGCACCGTTCCCAGGTGGCGCGGCCGAGCGGCCGGGGTAGGTACTCAGCATGCACCGCCGTGAAAACTCTGCGCCAAAACTCTGATTAGTTCGACTCCCGGGGGGAATCCCGAGCGCCGAGCGCCGCGCGGCGCCCCGGCTCGTACACCCAGTGGCGTAACTATGGATCCAACGCCCCCCCTCCCCCATAGCAATATTTTTCAAGAGCCCCCTTAACGAAAATCTTCCGCCAGATTTAGAAACTTGACAACATTTTCGCGACTCGCTGCGAGACAATGGCATCCTGGAATTTCATTACCGCGTACATCTCGACACCGCACCGGCATAGTATAGTTAAACAGCTATGCTAACAGCCAGTACAGAACACACGTGACGCGTTCTATACAGTGCGTTTATTCCGAGCAACTTAAACCTTCGAGCACTGCTAGCCGTACAAAGCGCCGTGCAAAGCGAGGTTTTATACACGGACCAGTGATGATTAATATCTGTGGACGGACTAAAATTGCATCTCTATCGCAAATATTTATCTAGAGTGGTTAAAATTAAATCGTAAAACTTTGTGATGGTTGTTCCGTTGCGATTGATTCGCTTCTGAATCTCTGATTTCATTAACATTGCGAGTTTTGGCGATACGAAGAACTGGTCCAATTTCAGCCATGGGCTTTTTCACGTGGCAAGACCCTGTACGATTAACCTTTGGTAACGGGTCCAACAGAGTTAGTTCGACTAGTTGCGTATCCTCAACCGGCTATGAGAGGCGTTGTTGGAAGTGTTTTACCCCCAAAGAAGTAACCAGCATAGCTAACGAAAAGTTAAGAAAGGTGTAACGAATTTATGAACACAACCCCGGTTTGTTAAATCAGTTTTTTAAAGGATCGAAGATTTGGCTACTCATGTTTTCCAGGGGCAGCCCTGAAATCACGCACAATAAGCCCGTGGGTTAGATGGCCGTTGCATAGCATAGTTTCGTGTTGATGCCAAGATCGAAACAGCCGACCCACACTCTGGGAATGCGTCGTTTGTACTGGCTATAAGAGCTTTGCCTTTCAGCCCTTTACTTCAACAGTTGGCTCTCCTTTCCGAGTCAATGGTAACGATGTATTTTTTGTGTGGTGTTAAACGACTCAGTGTATTGACAACTGGCCATGTGGCACTGGTCTATTGGCGTCGATGAATGATATGGTGATAGTGAGGGTGATAATGAGGGTGATGATGAAACTAACAGGAAAGAGAGGAAACCTGATGCCGGCACGTAGTCGACTCCTGTCGAAAAGCACCAAAGGAACCACCGCTTAACGTCCCTTCCGAAGGTCGGTACAACTCGAACAGCATGGGATTCCTCCACTAATCCGTGCTGTCGAGAGGTTGATAGGAAGGTGTGTGAAGCTGCTCTTCTAGCTTCAAACCCTTCAACCTCTCTCCCGAAGAGAAATGGACCTTGGTATGAATGGTCGGCTATTTAACCTTTGGTCCATCGCAATTTTGCTTACTTCGGTGATACGGTATTTGTCTGCTGCGTTTTTCCAGGTTCTGGTACATCTCTGTACTTGATCAAAGTAATTGAACAGAATTCAATGCGAGAACGGTACAAGCTAGTGCACAATTTTTGGGCCCTCTAGAGCGATGGGCCTCTCGCCTCTTCCACGGTTTCCTCTGTTCCCCTAGTTGCGCCACTGAACTTGGCCAATTCATGGGTTTAGAAAATACAGCTCTTAAACTTCGGTCTATACTATGAGAGGACATACTGCGTTACCCCCAAAAAATACGCTAGCTCTAGCCATACTTTCCTGTGTTAACTGTCACCAGCGCAGGCTAGTGTACTATAATCTTTGAGCGTCCGTGGCGGAAAAGTATTCTCCCCCGGCAAATAGAGTGTACCGCTTGCGACGTTCTAGTTTAATTTCCACAATAAATAGAGTCTATCCTGGGAGAGAGTATACTGCGTTACATCCACAAAATAGGCTCTCCAGCCATACCTTCCTGTGTTAACTGTGACCAGCGCCCCTTGCGGAAAAGTTTGCTCTCACAGCAAATAGAGTGTACCTTTTGTGACGTTCTAGTTGTATTCTTCTGAGTGATATTTTTATTTAATTAGGAAAATACATATTATATTTGACTTTTATATCAACTTTACAATTTCATCTCGTAATTTGGCATCGTAGTTTGTAAATTTGAGAGCAGGTTTGACTCAAAGATGGCCGCATTTATGCATTGATGAATACGTGGCATGGTGACTCGCATGCAGACACTATAAGCAATGTTCGCATGACCTACCCTTTATGACTCCATGGTGTAGAAAAAGTTGAATGCTACTGCAATTTTGGGGTCCGAAAGTTAAAAAATTGTTAGATAGACGAACTTGGCTGATGAGAGCAATAAGAGAATAGGAACGATCTTTGATCCCTCTAGAGTTCAGAGTCTAGAGCAGACAGGAGCAACGGCAGACAATCGGCCCGCAAGGCCCCGATTCGTTAACATGTAGCCCGGGTTATATAAAAACACGTCTTATGAAACATACGTATCATACGTATCATACGTATTCAAACTTATATAAACACCCCATATAAAAATAAGCCTGGATTTCAAAAAACCTGTTAGTTAATGGGTGTAACTGCCAAACTGGCAGTTTGTTTTAGAAGTTCTCGGCAGTTATACCCATTTACTAACAATAGTTTTGAAAACTAGTGCTGACATCAGGGAGAAGACATGAGTCTTAAGAATTTAAGAAGTCTGGATTTATTTTCACGTTGGAAAGACCGTCTGGTCATAGAATCTAGGTTCAGGGAATCAAGGAAGAAGGTATCTTTAAACTCTTGTTTACCAATGAAAGTTTGTAACCTTTCGTGTGCTTGCCACTCAAGAATGAGATCAGACTAAGTTTTGTAGAAAAAGCACGCTCTCTGCTCGTCTCCAACTAGTGAACTGAAAATGGAACACGCCTCGAATACCATTGGATTTGTACCGATAGGTTACAGCACGAAATTGCGCTCATAAGCTGCAAGACATTGGCAAAATCGAGCTGTTAGAAGTGTTAAATTTGTGCGTAAGTTGCGTTTCTTGAGGGTAAGCTGAGTTTACCCACCTTTTTACCAGCAACGTAGTTATTAATCTAAGTCTTGGTCATTTATATTCTCTGACTCGAGTTAATCGCGTCCAAGTTTTGGTTTAAGAATAAGAATTCTTATCGATTTAAAATTAGTAAGTGAATAGAGATGTAGGTGCTAATGCGATATTTGGCACCCTTTAGCAAAGGTTCCGCGACGCCTTGGTTTACGATTCCAAGCAATTTAAGTTTTAATTTCACCTAGAAACCACATGTTGCCACACTCACCATAATTGATATGGGTTCCTTATTATTTCAGAGGGTTTCAAATGATTTAACCAGAATGTTTTTGAGTGTCACTAACCAATAGTTCTACTGTTTTCAAAAAAACTATTAATTAACCGGGTACCATAGAAGAAGGCATGAGTCCAAAGAAATTAATAGATCTATTGCTATTTGTGTTTGCTTTTTTTTTCATATTTCGATACATCTATGAGCTTACGCACCTTTTTCTGCAAAAATTATCCACAGGCTGCTAGCTGCTCAAAGCTACTCAAAGTTACGTGTCAGCTAAACAAAACATAGGCTTTCAATCCAGATATTTTACACATTTCAATCCAATAAACTTCGAAATAAAATGCCATCCGACCCGCCGTGCTGCCGGGAATTTCGAATCTGGCCCGCGACTAGTAAAGGTAACCTCCGCGGCCTACCCACGTCTGGTGTAGAGCAATGTGCCCCCCGCCCCCGCCCCCTCGCGGCCGCGGTCCCCTCGGCCCACTAGTTACGCCACTGAACTTGGCCAATTCCCGCGGCGCCCCTGCAACCAACCTTTCCAATCCTCGAGCACGCAGCCCGGCGCCAACCAGAGAGCGCTCCAATCGTCCAGGGAAACCGGCACCGAACGAAATTGCTCAAATATAACGTATCTGTTTTTTTTCCTTCCTCTTCTCCGCCCGCGCGCTCTCTCTCTCTCTCTCTCTCTCTCTCTCTCCCCGGACGGTATTTCCCGACCGGATGGAATTGCATTGGTTATGAATTATCGTTAACATGGGGAGCTCGCCTTTTTATTTCACGTCGTAATTTCGCGGCGGAGACCTGCGGAGTCAATTCACGCCGTAGCTAGGGACGAGGTGACTCGAGGTTAGTGGATAAAGGACGTGCGTCGATTATCAAAGACGGTGTCAACAGAGTACGGGGTCGATAGGCCACTTTATTAACCCTAGTAGCTAGCCGAGTCGTCGTCGTCGTCGTTGTCGTCGTTGTCGCCGTCGCTACGTCGCCGAGTACGGCTTCGGGATTGCCTATACTTCTCACCGCGCGCGCGAGCAATAATTCATGGATGGCGAGAATATGCTCCTTTACTTAATCATCTTTATATACAAACATCAGGTAATTTCAGAACGGAATGGGACCACCCTATATACCTAAGGGTAATGAAGAAGATAGATAAAAATATAAGAAAGAAAGTTTTGCATTTGAAGTAGCATAAAAATACGTCTAGTTTCTTACCCCCGTCAAGGATGCTCGCGAGAGAGCAGAAGCAGCAAGCAAGCTACCTAATTCAAAGGCGCGGAATGTAAATTATCGGAGTTCTCAGACGGGAATTGAGAATGGGTTGGGGAATATGGCTGCTGCCTTACTTAAGACCGGTAGGTTGCGGTACGGGGGTCGGGAGTGTATGAAGCTGGAAGGGGTAGTAAAGAAAAAAACTCAGCGAGCGCGCAAGTACGAATTCCCCATTCCATCGCGATCTAGACGCGTATGTGTGTGTGCGTGTGCGTGTGCGTGTGTGTGCGTGGGCATCAACTTTCGCCAGCAGCCGAAGATGTAAAATATAAGAAAACGTTGAAGAAGAATGAATACATCTTTCGCGTTCCAACAGCAGAGGCTGGTGCAACGAGCCTCTTCATCTCCATCGCCCCCCCCCCCCCCCCCCCCCCCCCCCCCCCCCCCCCCCCCCCCCCCCCCAACTCCTCACCGAGCCCTACGGACCACCCTTGGCTTGGCTTCATGTGTTATTAGCTGGAGAAAGCCTCACATGAATAATGCTCAAGATTAGCCCGCGCTACACCTATCTCTGTCTCGTTCCCGACGACTCGCACCCCGTATGTTTCGCACTCTCTCGTGCCGCGCCTCCTTCACACACAATCACCATCTAAATATTCACCAAGAGATCCCTCGCGAGGATTCAAATCGAAATATCGTGCTGAATGAAAGCGCTGGCATCGGGCGCGGCTAGAAAAGATACTATACCTTTCCATTTGGGAGCCCATTTATGAGTGTCTTTCTCTTATCCAATTCGAGGCTCCCGACGCCACCCCCGTCGCCCCCCACCGTATCGCGTAGCGTGATTTAAACTAACCGATTCATTAACTGACACCTTCCTGACGCGAATCTAGATAAATATTTGCTGGTTAAAAAAGAAACGAGGCCGGGAGCCGAGCGTCTGCAGCGCTGCTGGAAGAATCGCAGGGTGTGGATAAGATTAGCGCTGTTCGCTCCCAGAGTCCTGGATCTTGTTCCAGGCTTCCGCGCGGGCGGCGACGACGTATATGTAGCGCTCCACAAGCGGTAATTGGCCCTGGCACTCGCCTCTACAATGTATATTATGCCGGGGGAGATCCCGTGGGAGTCGAAGCTGGCGCCGATGCAGATTCAAACGCGCACAGCTATAAGAGAGAGGTTAGATATTCGCGAAGATAAGTAAAAGAGATGTTAACTTGAATATAAGGACGGAGTGCTTCTCATCTATTAGTGATTGTATGGTACAGATCTGTGCTATATGGGAGAGAGAGCCCGATGAAAAGGTGAAATGTAAAGGGAGGCAAATTCGCGCACGCATATTGTGGAAATGTGACGAAATGGCGCAACAGAGATGGGTGCAAAGGAGCGAGCGGATAATTTGGCTCGAATTAAAGTGTTTTAGTTGGTCTTGAACCGAGAGCCGCACGCGCGATCCGTCTCCATGGTAATACAGTTTTAATTCAAAGTGTTTTATCTTTGTCGCCAGCACAAAGCCGCAAATAAACCATTGGAACTTGCGTCTCCTCCTTCCAACTCATCTTCAAAAATACTATATCTCGTCGGAAATTCCCTTGACAATTAAAACCCATTTCACAGTTCTATATTTTCTTTGCATTTTGAAATGATAATTTAGACAATTTGGAGTATGGGAGGGTGGGTGGCAGGGAGGAGGCTTTTTAGGGACCGAGGTAGTGGCATGGAGTTGGGGGCAGCAGCCCTCCTCCTATTAGATTTCTCTAGGTTGTCATAGCGACGGGGCAACGTATTCCCTAGACACCCCTTTTCCTGTGTGCCATTCTCTGGATGTGATTAATGCTCTAGTCTCCTGGGATAGATGGATGGATAGGAAGAGAAACCCCCTTCCCACCCCTCCGGCTATCCTACCTACGTATAGCAGACAGGGAGGGTGTTCACTCATTTCTAAAGAGAACACACCTGGAAGAATCGATCTAGATATAGATATATAAGGATCACCATTAATTACTCGAGATAGAGACGTCAAAGTTTGATCGTCGGTCAATCAGTACACGGCTTAATTAATTGACAAATACGTCTATCAATTAGTGACCAGCACTTTTGCGAACTTTTTATTTTATCTTCACTTCAGTTTTTCAGATTAATTCAAACTAAATACCTAAAAACCATAAACGTCTCCCGCACTGGAAGACTCTGTTCTGTCATTGTGTCGAATCCGTTAGAAAGCCGTCTTGTTTGCTGTATTATTCTCAGATCGCAAAGTCCCACGAGGTTGGCAAATTCTTTCCAGATCGTAAATATCGAACCAACTGCCATCTAGATAATATGAGCCATCAATGACGAACGTATTTCTGGTGTAAGTCCTAGTCTTCGTCGTCGTCGTCGTCGTCGTCGTCGTCCTCGTCTTCTAACAAGCAGTGGCTGGGTGCCTTATGGGTGGCGGTGGCGGCGGCGGTGGCGGCGGCGGCGGATGGCATTGACATGCACGGGAACGGAAAAGAAGACACCGATGGGAGTAACTCGCTCACTGCGACGCGAGCCCGCGAGCGCACCAGAAACGACGAGAGTAAAATTATAGAGAGAAACAGATAGAAAATCGTACTCGTTCTGTCTTTGTCTAATTAGCATTCCTGGAGCAGTCATTTTGTGTCGTCCCTCCCCCCCCCCCCCCCCCCCCCCCCCCCC
>QKMV01002437.1:0-13335 GCA_003287335.1 Lednia tumana
CCCCGCCCCCCTTCTCCCTCCCCTACCTGTACACACACGTGGGCTCATAAATCACGTAGAGTTAGTTATTATGAACCAACCTAATTCCGAACACGACTGCAGCATTTCAGGTATTAACTCATGTTACATGTCAGTCATCCAAAGGTGTAAAAAGGTCAGATCTTTAGACTAGGTCCAAGGCTTAGCCAATGGCTCCGTAAGAAAATGGTACATCATTTGTGGCTCGATGTGAATAGGAAATCGTTGACCGAATAATAAGATCGGGCGGCTTGACTTCAAAGAAAAAAGTTTTGGCCGAAACATAAAGTTGTAAATTCATGTCTTACGATTTCGATACAGATGAATGGATAGATGCTAGTTTTGATTGAATTTTTATTAATGCTATTCGCTCGATAGTTATTGAATAGTTAAAGAGCGTTACGCATTTTGTGAGCTGGTCAATAGAGATCGATGAACGATTGGGAAATGAAGAAAAAAATCTAGTCTGGAACTAGACATTTTTTGATCAGAAATATCGTCGCCGCGAAGTGAGGACACGCTCGATCTTTCTTTAAAGTGCAGACAAAATTTAAATCATAAACCACGACAATATAATTCGTGTGTTTTGGAATTCGTGATCGAAGTCGTGTCCGCTAATATTCGATTTTACCAAACTCAAAATAAACAATCACGCGACAACTCTTACAATAAAAAGTCGAAAAACACCGTTAAATTTATCCATAAAAGACTCAATTTTCATCAAAGTTTTACTTTAAAGTTTATCTATTTGTAACTATATGGTTACTAGCTGGTTTAAGCAGTTACAATTAGGTAAACCTACGTATAGTTATTATTACTAAAACGCCGTACGCAAATGGACTTTATGGAACTTATGTGTTTACTTGTGTGCTAAGAAACCTTGATACAAGTACGCAGCAATCACAACTTTAGATCTTTGCTGACCAATGTGCTACCCAACCCCAATAATGAGGTACGTACTCAGCTAGCATCGGGCTTTTTACGACGTCAACTTCTTTGCCTGTACTCAATGTCAGTAGTCTACAGGGTGGTCTTAGTCCGTGGATCGCCCAAACCAAACATGGATACTGCAGCGTACTTTTGTCGCATACAATTACACAGAATGTCTATTCGAACTTTAAAATTGCTAGAATATCTGGTTGCCCCAACATAAGTTAAGTTTAAAAAAACGCTTAGTCGGAACTGATGCTATCAGCTAGTTCAATCGATCCTTAGTAATACCGACTCCAAGTGAAAGAAATCCGGCATGCCTCTGAATTGCTCACGTCTACTATATATATCCAACCACCCAACATTCAATACAATATTGGTTCGGCTCCGAAGCAGCGCTCAATGTGAACGTAATTGAGTTTCGCTAGGTAACTGGGATCTAGGCTATACATACTCATGAAGACGGCTCCACATACTGACTAGAAGAATGATTGTGTTAAGAATTTTCGAGCGGGTGGACGTGCTGTATGAACGGGTCATTTCGCAGAACACGAAGATGACCTTTAGCCGAAGCAGCTCATCCCATCCCACTAACCAATAACCTAATAACAATAGGCCAATCTCTATGAAGAATTTCTGGTAATAAGCTTACCTATACTGTGCTTTCGCGGTTAGGTGACCATCCATAATCCATATACCACTTATTTCCGGTAGAACAATACTTTTTTTCATGATCTATTCATTATTTTAAGGTCCCGTAAAGGTCTCTTATTTTGTGTTGATTCCCAAATCGCTATCTTTAGTTTAAAATCGCTAATCTAGCTCAGTATCGATAAACCTAAAACAAAGACTTTCAGGTCATAAGCATGGCATTGGTAAAAGTTAAATGACCACCCGGGCCGTTTTTAATGGCAGTGTACTTCTTCCAACAAATCCCGTATTTTGAATTGGTTTCCTGTATCTCTCTCGTCTCAACTGAAATTGTTTCAAAGTGCCTCGCGAATGCGAGGTCACATGATAGAGCAAGATTCACTGATATTTACCATTCGCTGCGTAAGGTCCTAAAACCTGGCTGATTTTGTCCCACTTTTGTGGATGAAAATTATAGCTACCTTGTTATTAGTATATCGACTATCTGCTCTTTATTCTTGCGGTCGCTGGCTATGAATATTTGCGACAGATCACGGAATAAATCGGTCAGCTGATTATTAAGATCGGACATCGATGGGTTTCGTGGTCCTTCGAGCGAATAATATTTCTGTCAGCAGCGATGAACCGACTAGATATCGAACCGATGACCGTGAAAATGTTGGCAGGATGAGAATTTGGTGGGAACGAATTATATTTAGATGACAAATTGTATCGACGTGTTATGCAATTGTTGGCAAGTTAACTTTTGTAAGATACTGGACAGCTCAAACCGCAAGTGCCGATAATGTATTTTATGGAACTTTAGTATACTGCACGTGATCAACATTGGTCGAACTCGTACGTCGTAGCGCAATAATTTATAGCTTAGTTAATCGATTATCTTTGACGATAGTCGATAAGTGGCTGCGTCCAAAATCGAATACTCCATTATCAGTGACGTCTGATTTTGTCTTGGCCGAAATATTATTTCAGTAAAATACATTTGTACATAAAAATCCACGATTAAATTACTTTAAAAAAGCAACGTTCGCTCCAAAATTTGAAACCTGAGCTAAACGTCAGTTAAATGTCTTTGAAATTCTTTGTCTGCTCGAAAAGAACGCTTCAGAAAAAGGCTCGTTTGTAAGTGGTGGAGGTGCCACGCTTATGAAAACCAATAAATAAAAAATGTTGTATTTTGGTCCAAGGCTTTGGTTTGATGAGCTAATCCTCGAGTCCGTTGAGAACAGAGCGGGTAATTCGTTGGCGACTCGAGTTTAATCCAAGTGTAATCCCCGGTGATAAGATTATGATAATTATCATAAATAACACCTTGACACGAAGAAGAGTATTAGTAGTAGGATCAGCCCCACGATAGCCATTAGCCATCGTTTATCAGAGTGATAAATGTTTCGATATAAAACAATGAAGCATGCACACTGTTCTTATTTTATGTCAGCCTGAAATATAGCATTGCAGCATCGAACTGATTTTGTCGGACAAAAAGAAAGCAATAATAATAAGCGCTCCACAGATTTTTCCTCCAAAGTAAGTTACCATGCTAAACTGTCACACTGCTACAAATTTATCCCAGCCTAGACTAAGAAAATAATGGGAGCGAAGTAAATGTCGTTTAACGTGCTACGAAGTTGGTCGTAAATTGTAGAGGCTCGCACGTTCCAAAAATAAAAGTATTTTTCTTCTGGCGAGTCTTTCTATTTGTGTAAATAAAAGGGAAGATTAAATTAGGGATGACGGTGAAACAGGAGGGGTGGTGAGTCCAGACTCCAGACACTGAAAGTGAACTAAATTTAGAACCACTAACTCAACGCTCTTATTGTCTAAACCTGCCGACCAAACTACCGTTCACGAAAATATCGTGAAAATCGTAAATCCTAATCCAAATTTCAAAAAAATGACAAAAAAGGCACGAATATAAATTTCTCTGTCGCATAACTGTTTGACCGACCTACTCTCAAAGTCAAAGACTATTATTTTACGATTGATCAATAACCGGACACATGCTGATAAGGTGTTAGATAAATTTGTATAGCATTACATGTGATGAATGTCCACATTTCGTCACATTGCGCAAAGAAGACAAAATGACCAATCGCCAAATGGCAAATGATACAATCGCTCACCAGAGGTGCGTACCAAAAAACAATATTGTGTATTGGGATGCGTTCCATGTGCGATATTGACTTAATAATTTGAACAAATGACATACTTATCAATGATCAATATCATCATTGATGCCCAATGAGAGACAACAGTTTTTTAGTATGACCTCAGGAGGCTTCTATTGGCAACAGACTTTTCTTTTTGAGACCTGGGAGACGAGAAATTGAAATCCGATCCTTCAGGTTATTATTCAAAGTAAAAAGCTCTTCCACCAAGATGGTCGACCCAATGATTTCACAGAATCGCACTATCAAAATTAAATTTCGGATAGTAAGACAGAGTACAAGCAGGCCTATTCATTGCGAGTTCTGCCATAATTTTGTATTATTCATTCAATATCAAACATAAGAAATTCATCCATGCACCGATTCCAATTCTTTGCTGGCGTTCAAACCTCCACCGCCAGTCGTGACTATACTAAAATTTTTATAAGATTACCACACTAGGAGAAGTGGTGCTAACTGTAAGAAAAATTACGGAGTTGGTCAAACTCCGTCCTGGATCAAATTATTGGCGATACTAAGTGCGTTTTCCAACGATATTTCTTTGATTTTTTGTGATGGATTATTCAAACACTCGGACAAACAGCGTGGAAATGAAAAAATCAGCATAGATTTGGAACCAAATATTTTTAGCAATTTCCAGCAGTGCTATGTTGCTATAGACGCTTCAAATATGACCGTTAAGGTCTTAGATACCTTATGATACCAAGACTGTAACGCTGATTCAAATTGGTAAGTCTAAGATTAAATTCTACCGCGTCCAGCCAGATAATGTTGACAAAATCGTTTTCTTCAGCAAAAACCGTTCGTAAAATGCTCCTCACGTTTTGTCCCAAATGAGAATCAAATTTCCAAACTATAACTTAGGTATGTGAACACTAATCCAAAAGAAAACCTGCCAAGTTGCATAAGATTTTTGACGCGTTTTTTTTGTTTGTTAGGAAGTGTGTTGTGGTGTAGTGACTGGGCTCTGTGGACGGGGGTCTGGGGTCGGGGGACAAGGTGCTTGTAGCTACCGTAGGGCAATACCGAACCGTTCATCTTAGTCCACGCGGCAAGAAGATGTTTAATTTATCCAGCTAATAATAGACGCCGTATTTCCGGTAGTACGACGCCTTACGCTGAAATGCGAGGGCGTCTTCGTGTACTAGCCATTCACACAACGTTGATCGACATTCGTTTTAACTTGAAAAATATCGTAATTTTTAAATTGTTTTTTGAGACAGGCTTCAAAATTACAAAATGGGTAAAGTGGCTTGATTTGGTAGAGCATACGTCCTAGTTGTTGGGCGCAAACAAACAGAAAAATTAAAAGAACGTCTTAACTGCTCGTGCACGTGTAAAATTGAATTTAAAATTGGTTTTTGTCTTAAATAGCAAAGTAACGATCAAAGCTAAAAAGTTTTATCATCCCGAATAAAGCTGGATCTGGGGCAATCAGCAAAGAGAATTTTATGCATGAAGCGCCATTAAAAATTCAGTTCTGCTGACGCTCACAATTAACGGCATATTTTATATTTTTAATATGCATCTCCGAATCATCTCTCTAAATCGTCCAAACGATTCACTTAAATTATGCTACGTAAATTTAGTTAATAATGAATAACGTAATCAATATTAATGCCGCTTACTATAATATGTCTAAACGGTTTTTAGGTAGGTATAGGTTTTGATAATAAGGGTGGATTTTACCCCTTATGTTTCCGGAGCTCAGGGCGTTGCCACTTAACTTCGAAATCATCTGTCTAATGGACAAGACATTAACGAACTGGACGTTAGAACATGACGTGCCTTCAAATTTTAATTACGTCCAGCTATGGAAAATGCTAGTGCCTCGAGCACAAAAACGAAGAAAAATCTCCCGGAAAATGGCTATGATAATGAAAATCAACGTCGAACAGCGACATTTTCTTAAAAGGAATAGAACACCGTCTCGAAATCAGCAAAGAAAGCTGTCAATTTGTGTCACCCTCGTGTAACTTATAGCCTATACTAAATCTGGCAAAAAACAAGGTAGTTGCGTATCGAACACAATTCTATACACTCATCTGGTGACTGAGTAATGAAGCCAAACAACTAGTAAGCACGACCTGCAATTACTAGCTGCATTAACTTGCATTTACGTGCATTTACCGCACACGTTCCCTGCATTGCAGTTTTGACATGTTGATTTGATGCGGCAAACAAATCTAGCCGTCGTTCGTACAATAAACACCTTACTAGGACATCCCGTCGCAATGTTAATCCCACACAGAATTGAGCCCGCAGAGGTGCTGCATGTTTATGCCTTTAGTTCAGATCACACGTTTATTACATGCAGTGCATTCGTAATAAGTTATTTTCAAGTGACTTGTCACGAGATTTAGTACTAACTGTTCTGGCCTATCTTGTACATGAATATCAAGTTGGTTCATATTACAATTAAACGATGATATGATTTGAAAACGTGATTCGACGAAGATGGGACTCTTGACGTTTACATCTCGCCGATCCGTTGATATCTGAAAATTTAGCACAGTATTTGAATTTAGAACTTTATGTTGTGTAAGCTTAAAGTAGTTTGAGCTATTAGACGGTAATGCAGACTGGAGAGTGTTAGTTGAGAGGTAAGTTTCTGCTATATGTGGAATCACGACGTCGCTGTCAATTTGAAAGCGCGACCCATAATTTATGTAATATTTATTGATGTTTGACCTCTCAAAGTTGAGGCGTTCTTACCACCTACATGCTTTGCGGAAAATGCTCTTAAACACATGAGAGAGTAGAGAGTTTTTGATTTACTTCCACGGCAATTAGCTATGTCGTGTCAGATGATTTGCGGTTTTTTGATTTTTTGAAAAATATGCAAGTGGGTGCTTCAGAATTTGTTTCACGTGACGGGTCATCGCAACTGCGGATTTGGACGACGAGTCTGTTAGAAAAACGTTTGTCATTGACTTTGAATTCTCTTCTGAAACGAAATCTTTCACAGTGATCTACAGCGCTTTTGAACATTTTGGGCGCGGGCATTTTGCATAATATATCAAACACATATAGTATAGTATACATTTATGAACATTAACATAAGTTTAACATGATTGGTTCATCGAACACAATGACGCTAGAATACAGGGCGTAGACACGATCTGAAGAAAAGGAGACGACGAGGACGATGGCCAAGATGACGACGGAATGAAATCAAAGAGGGGAGTGAGAGAAAGAGAGAGAAAGGAAGAGTATAAATTAACAAAAGAAATAAGTCACCTTTATATAGGTGAGGAGTTTGGTTGTGTGGTGACGTGTGTTGAAACATAAGTCAAATATGGCTGCAAATTTGTTGTCGTCACGCAATGGTGGGTTTCGACCGCGGTCTTTTTCACGCCGGACGACTCAATTTGGTGTTTTTTTTTGTGCGAATACAATCTGAATGTGACGCTGGGAATATTTTTTTCGCAAAAACCTCCAGGAACTAAAATTTTTGAACGGCAATTTTATACGACTGACCACTAGCTACGTAATTTATCTCGTCATATTAAATACATGGATCAATTGAACTATATTTTTCTAAATCTTTAATTTAGCAGCAGTAGGCACTGTTAATAATCCGTAATCAAATCTCACGAGTACCTAAACGTAATGAGAAAATGTAAACCGTACACGATAATTTCCCATCTGCACAGTTGTACATTTCACTCTTGTAATTTCCCATTAAAAGACGCTTGTATATAATTGTTTCTCCCTCAAACTCGCCTCTTCGTGGACGATGAGACAACGATGACGTCACAGTGGGAAACCATGACCCGTATGATGTGCATGATGACATGCCCATGTGCATGAGGCTGCAACTGCAACTGCAATGTATCTTTTCTGCAGCATTCGAGGCTCGAACCCAGAACATACATCTATTCCACACATTCTCATGTTCCCTCTTGCTTGGGTGGGGTAAATATACTTGCTAATTGCGTGTACAAACATCACATACACACTACAACCGTTAATAATTATTTAAGATTTGCAACATGAATAAAATTAATAAAAATGATAAGTCGAGTGTATATCTATATTGACCAAACGTGCTTAGAAAACAGTGCATGCGTAGATAATTATTTCTTGATGTTTTTATTCGTTTTAAAGAGTTGGAGAGTAAAATTGTGTGTTCACTTCTGGGCTTTGGCTTGTAGCGGCATTCCAGATGCAATGCAATTTCCTCGGGCAGTATTGTTGGTTGCTGGGTAATGAATTGTAAGAGAAAATACCACACGCAACGTTACGTCTGAGTGCTACAAAGTTTCTGTTACTTCTAAGATATAAATTCGTTTGATTTGATAAGAAATCGGCGATTTTAGCAGATGAAAGGTTGCAAGTCTAGCTGTCAAGTAGAAAAAAAATCAACTTACGATATCATAGCATAACGAACCTAACTACAAATCACAATTTATAGTGGGACAATAATTTTCCTAATCACATTGATCGAGTTATTATCATGCCTGAGACTATATCGTATTATAAAACCGACTGTTTATAATTGACAATGGTGCACCCATGACTGGCCGTACCAGTATAAAATTGTTACGCGTGTGGGTGTCTCTTATTAGTTGACTCGGCTTGAGTTCTGTGACTAGACAAAGATGCACACACACACACAGACACACACACACACACACACACACACACACACACTCACTCACACACACACACACACACACTCACTCACACACACACACACACACACACACACACACTCACATACCGGGGTGCATTTTACAAGCGCACCAAGCTCGGAGCCCACTTACAGTTTTGCGCTCAGCATGAATATGAGACACCAGCGCTGAAAATGATACACACCTTTGTGCACATTTTATGGCAAAAAGGTTTTTCCACACAAGTGGAGAGAAAGAGAGACAGAGATATTTAACAAGGTAGGTTATTGTGAGAACTTAGTGCAAAGATTGTGATCTCGTAAGGTCAAATAAATTATTATGTGTTTTTTTTTTGTTTGAAAATAATTGTTAAATGCAGATAGGGTGCTAGTGTTTTATTTGAGAATATAACGGCCTGAATATACAATGTCAAAAGAAGAGGATACTTAGAAGAGAGGTGTATGTGCTAGCTATTTTTCCTTTTCGTTCAAATTTGCATAGTACATACTGCATAGCAGTCATCGTTTTTGAGACAGAAAACAATCGGCCGTTATGTTATTATCCATTTGATGAAGGTCATGTTGCATGCAATCTTATGCAATTGTTAACTACGAAGGCATTTCAAATGCAATATGTACACAAACCATTACGGACATTTGCTAAATAAAAAAACGACTATTATTCTACTGGGACTTCTTTGAAAGTAAAATACGACTGGCATTCACTCATTCAGAAGCTTTGAAGTGGTTTTCCTACCTTCAAGCATTTCGTGTGTATTTTGTTCAAGACTGTAATAGCAGGGAATAGCGTTGTCGGAAGTGTGTGGATATAAATGATTGAGATATAAATCTGAGATTTGGCCCAGATCTGCAGTGGAGAGCCGCGTCTATAAATGGGTACTGCAGAAGTCTCAGGCTCTCGCATGTGCCATCTAAGGTGTTGTGTCGAATTGTTCTTCATGGTGGTAGAGATGTTTCAAAGTTAGCTACACTTAAACTACACAGTCAGTTTAAGTGCTCAATCGTGTAGATTGTGCATAAATTAACCAAATCAACGTGTGCAAAATGGATTGCCCGAATCGTAACACTGCGGAAAGACATTTATAGTTTAGTAAATGTAAATTTAGGTTAGGGACGAAAGCCAAAGAACATCAATTAATTTTTGCGCATAGAAAAAAGTGGTAGCTAACCGTTTTCATTTTAAGTTTTAACAGCATTTTTCCGGGTGTTTTCTGCGCTTTTAACGTCAGATGAGAAACTGTATTTTTTCTTTGTTTAATATAATATTTTAGTGCGTTCTTTATAGCGAGTAGTCTAATAATCTAGGTTTAGAATGTATGCATAAAAATCACATCACCATTCTAAGACAATTACGAAAACCATAAAATAAGAGACTTAGCGTGTTGAAAAATCTAATAAAACTCGATTCTAATATATCCATGCACGGACATCATAATGTAGCAAGCCATAATGTATCGTCACCCTGAAGCCGTCAGGTCTGCTTCTTTCTCTTCACCTGTGAGGTCGCGATCTCGCCAACCCAGATGAATTTATGACTTTGGATAAGTGTTCGGAAATAAATGTTTCACCCGAGTAAAGCGCATGCAATTAAGATAGGCAAATGCATCGTTGCACATTGCATTCTCAGGAGTGGTCAGTCGTAAAATACCCTGGACATTTGCATTGATTACTAAATGTCATCGACCCTTAACGCAGTTAAAAATATGCCAGTAACCATTTTTGCTCGCTTAATTCAAATTTAAATAGCTCCGAAGTATTACAAAAAAAAGAACGTCTCGAAGTCGATTTAGATTATATAAAAATACCGGCGGCGATTTTTGTTAAATCTATAATTCAAATTTAAACAGCTCTGAATTACTGCTAATATAAAGAACGTGCATCTCTTTATGGTCAGAAAATAACAGTAACCGTTGTCGCTCGCATGTGATTAAAATTTAAATACTTCCGAATTATCTTCGAAAAAGCTAACACCGCTCTAGTATACACTTGACGTCTCGCTTTACCATCTTTGACATGGTTTGACCACAGTGCGCGAGACGGTATGTACCTATCGCCGCACCCGCAGATTTTAAAATGCCGTTAAGATATGCCGACAATAGTAGTACCACTAAATCTCAACCTTGGGATCACACTTCTCCAGGTCAAATGCCATAGACGAATGGCCCAGGTTTTGCAAATTCTTATAAGTTATACATGCACGCACGTCACAGATGAACGCATGTTGTGCCCTGCACAGTTGGTACTGTTGACGATGGCGTGTTCATTAGCGTGATTATGGCCCTAATTGAAACAGCGGGACACTTGTGATAAGATGGTAGGACTGGATTTATCAAAGTCGCGCGAAGCAGAATTTATTTGTGAGGTAGAATGTGGCTGTAACATGGGTTCATTCGTATCTAAGTTCAACAAGTTTTATAAAATGTAAAACATGCTTTTTTGTTGTTTGATTAAACGGGGGTTAACTGGTATAAAAATGTTGGTATGAAAATTTATTATACACCCACTAGCGTTTAAAATAACATTTCATTTGTGTTTAACTACACTGCTAATTTAATTCAATACGATTTCTTGCTATAAAACTTGACGTTGTTGCAAAGGTATTTAAATACTCGATACGTTGCTTTTCAACGGGGTTAATATTTTATAGATTGACCCGTACCAACTGTTATTTAACACTTCGAGTTCTATAAAATTATAATATTTTATCGGAAAAGAACGCATCACTTTTTAGCGAATTGAAATAATATTCAATACAAATAACTGCAGTTTCTCCTTTTTAATGGTCACTCCTTCGATTTCTGCAAAGCATTTTCTCACGGCTTCAGAAGTACCTTATTATTTATTTCAATTGGTCACAGACGCATTTTCTGCAACCCTTTTTGTCATGTTTGCGTTCTTCCGTGGACCATTGTCCAGACAACTTGCTGCACAATGGTCAGATCTATTTACTTGACATTCTGACCAAAAACTAGGTCCTTCCTTTGTCACCTGTAGCCCCATAACAAGGAAGTGAGATCAGATCCCTCGTCCACCTGGATAAAATTCCCAGGGTCCGAAATGTACAGCATCCTTAAAACTGGACCAGCACTCCCACACTGTCCCACGGATTTTAATATTGATTGATGTAGGAGTTAGAACCTAGCTCTTTCGTAATCTGATCGTCTAATACTAACTCTAAGGTAGCTAGGATACATTTTTACATTCCATTAATCAAAACTTTGGCCGAGGTTACTGTTTGTGTTTTTAAGAATCACACCTTAGGATGAAATTACATTTAAATTAGCATGCATGCTGCTTCTCGATTACAAGCCCTTAATTGTTGGCGACCACATTTTAATATTACATCGTATAAATATATTTTTTGTCATTGTTGACAACTTGACCATAAGGAAGGTTGACCAGTTTTCAAGCGTGGGAGAAACTAGTAAATTCTTTGTTAACCAAAGCATTCTTCGAAAGTGAAAACTGTTTCGGTTTGACCTACGACCATAAAGGGTGTTTATTTGATGTGATGCCAGGCCGGACCACAAGGGTAGTTTCTTGACCGAGGCACCTTGATAGCGGTCAGGGATGTAGGTACCTGCTGTGAGGGGATAGGACCACGTCCGTAGACTTTTGGGTCCGTCGGTATGGCTAGCCTGGCCATTTTTAGTGCCATTCAATTCTCGGACGTCGAGCGTAAAGGTTGTTTAGGGTTATGTCAGACTGAGTGATACCGAATATTTTATTAGCCATTATTATATTATCAAAGAACTAGCAGTGAATAATTACGCTATTTTAATTTACTCATACCTCGTGATCATCGTTAGGATTTGGGTTCCAGTTTCTTTGGACTATTGACACAAGGAAGGTGAGATTTTTTGTTTTCTTATTTCAGTGAATTGTTTCCTTGTGGGATTTCTGCCTAATAATAGTCGTGCACATAAAATATGACTAACAAACCTCGTAGAAAAACGATAGCAATCGGTTTGAGTTGCAGTGCTGATTAGGTACTGTGATCAAGCTACGTCCGTATTCATCTCGACTTCACTATAGTATGACACAATATTTACCAATACCTTCTTATTATTTCTCGCCTCTCACATGTAACCTCCGTCAAATAGGTTTATATAAAACATGTGAATATGAATATTCAGGAAGAGAGAAATTACTTTCCCATGTCTTTCCACGCTTTTCTTGGCCGAGGGATGTTAGTCAAGGGGGGAAGGGGGTCGCAAGGGTCATTTTGACTTCCTGTCTTTCTTAAACACCCCCTTGTGCGAAAACGGACGTCATATATCAAGTTACAATTTAGTACACTCTCTCATAAAACCCATGTGGAATATGAAGAGAGGAGAAATATTCTTTTACAATACAATTCTTTTACTCGAAGAGGCAATAGTTTTTGTCGGATTGATTTGATTGTCCAACGTTACGTGTGTGCTATGACCTCGGGCGACCAAAACTGAATGTCATCTATTGGATTATCTGAAAGACTGTCTCGACCAACTGGGAATTCGTTACTAATGTGATCACCCAACCCAATGAGCAGTTGTTTTTTCGCCGTGCAATGTTTGGTCAGTAATCTAATTTCGAATTTAGGAATGCACACGTACAACTGTTGTGTGGTGACGCGAGGGCTAGCTAACTAGACCAGGGAGCAAACATTCGTTCCCAGTTTTGTGGGCGTAAGCTTATTTGCTATGGTCGTTCATCGCGAAAGCAAATGGGTTTAATTTAGTAGGTACGACTACGAGCATGACACTTCCACGTTACAAAAATATTTTTGCAGTGCAAGTGTACTGAACCAAAATTCATAGTTTCTATGCAACGATTAAAAAACAAATATATTACTTTAGATATATGAACCGTGTAGCTAACCGAACGGTTTGGCATGTTGGATACACCGGTTCTCGTGAGATCACCGAAGTTAAGCAACATTGCGGTGGACCA
>QKMV01002438.1:0-13333 GCA_003287335.1 Lednia tumana
AATTCTTGTATAAAATAATATTTAATAACATAACATGATTGGTTTGAAAACATATCATTTTGTGAGTCGTGGTCCCGTAGAATTAGTTTTGTATGTAATTTATGTACGATATAATCTAAGACTATAATTATTATTATGTCCGTTGATGTTTTTTCTTGTGTAGGTGGAAACTGTACATTAAAAATAAATGTGCGTTATCTCATAAAGAAGACGAAAGAGAGTACATATTATATTATATACGATCCTTGTTTGAGAATTGAATTGAGAATATAATTCAATTGAACGAGAGTTGACTGACTAAACAGAGGTTTTATAACCAGACATTCTACCGTTACTGTAAATATTTGATCATCAAATTGATATACCTACTTCATAACATTGAAAATATTGTTGTTAATCTTGAATCATGAGCGATTTATTTCTGTTTAAAGTCTATTTTGGTTTGTTCCTTTGATCAGACTTTATCATCTTCTTCAGAGAACAGTTATAAGTAAGTAAACATATGATGAAGAAAGTGACGAAAGTGTTAATTAACTGTTTC
Organism: Lednia tumana; assembly: GCA_003287335.1. NCBI lineage: Eukaryota > Metazoa > Arthropoda > Insecta > Plecoptera > Nemouridae > Lednia > Lednia tumana. The sequence continues at coordinate 542 of QKMV01002438.1, forward strand.
AAACATAAAATTTGTTGTATGCCAGAAAACGCAAGTTACCCGTGCACGTAGATATTAAATATAATTTTTCCTCGATATAAAAACGCTATAGTAGCACACATAATTAGTGAATGATGATTTGAAATTAAAGGTTTTGCAATCAAATTGGTGGTCAGGATGGACGGGATGGATGGATTATGAACCTAAAGCACACTTGCTTCAGATTTGGGATGTAACGAATCTATGCCATTAAAATATGAAAATAATCACCTTCAATCGCGGAGTTACTTATTGGTTGTATTAGTTTGTTTTTCTGAATGTTAGGAATATTCTGCATATTTCCTGACTGAGTATGCAATGCCAGGTTCACTATTGCCATGCGGGTTGCCACCACGTGCTCGCTGACATTGACAGCCGTAGCGATTACGAAACTCAACATGGCGGTCTGAGTTGTGCAAAGGCATCTTCTAAATCGTCTTTTCATCAACACTAGTGTTGCTTTTTTATTCAGAATGTCCAATAATAGTTCGAACAATGCGCTGAACACAGCTGGTGACGATAGTTTTGATTTTTTGTTTAAAATTGTTCTAATTGGTGATTGCGGAGCCGGTAAAACTTGCGTTGTGCAAAGGTTCAAATCGGGAACATTTATTGAAAGGCATGGTAGTACGATAGGAGTGGATTTTTCCATGAAAACTCTGATGGTAGATGGCAAACGAGTTAAGGTTTGTTAAGCCCAGCATAGGAGCTTGTTATTATTATTTTTAAAAGTCTCAAATAATCCGTTTCGATGATACCAACAACTGAATTCTCTGTGATTTGTTCTCATTTTAACCTCTTAATTTCTTGCAGCTACAAATTTGGGATACTGCTGGTCAAGAAAGATTTCGAACCATCACCCAGAGCTATTACCGTTCAGCAAATGGAGTTATGATAGGTAAGGTATCTGACAGTCCCTAAACTCGGCACTGAATCGTCAACCATGCATTACCATACACTGCTTACCAACACCATGCCAACACTGTCCATGTGGTTAAGCATAGTTAAACCTTTGGGCAATGCTTTGAGCGCTTTGAATATAAGGTAGGGCTCGTTAATAACACAAATATTATTTCGTTTCAGTTTATGATATTACGAAACGATCGTCATTTCTCAGCCTTCAACGGTGGATTGAAGAAGTGCGGAGATATACTGCATCGAATGCAATATTGGTGCTCGTAGGTATGTTTGTGTCCCAGTAACTCAAAGGGCCAGTATTCCAATACCTGAATAATAACTTAGGTAATCATGCAGTAGAGGTAATCGGCTTTTCAAGTCAGTTTTCTCAAGGGAATTGTTGTAGCAGCATTTTCGCTGCCGAAGTGTTGGAATTTGAATTATTCCAGGCTCTTTTTAGGGCCGATAAGCGATTCAATGAGACCATACCGGTAAAACACTATCTCTAAAAGGCTAGTCAGAAAATTTGACCGAGTACGTCCTTCAAAGCAATACGGCAGTTAGCAAATATTTCCTGACTGCCAATTTTCTCGGCCTGCTTCAATTGCGCAACAAATCAAGCGTAAAAAAACATTGTAAATGTCGTGTTTTTGGGTATGTCATCTATTAATTGTCACATGCAGTATTTCTTGCATGTTTTTTCATTTTGTCCACTAAATTAGACTGAATTTTCAACCGTGACATACCTATAGTGTGAGTACAAGGTCAAATGTATGTCCTATCCTTGAGTGTGGCTGCTACTCTGAGATCAACTATTCTTAACGCTACCCAGACATTGTGATACTAAATCTTTCTAAGAGACTAGTGCCATTGTGCAATGCATCCCTAACTGCTTTGATTGCATACTTCATGATTTTTCCAGGAAACAAAAGTGACCTTGAAAGTTTGCGAGAAGTGGAGTTTGCCGAAGCTGAAGCTATGTGCGAGTACATACCAGAAATATTATTTGTGCTAGAGACATCTGCAAAAGAGAATACTTACATAGAAGATGCGTTTGTTTGTCTCGCCACTGAACTTAAGGTTAGTACACTCTATTCTCTGGGTGAGCATACTTTTCCAACAGGGGCGCTAGTACGTACAGTTAACACAGGAAGGTCACAGAGAGCCTATTTTGTGGGTGTAACGCAGTATGCTCTCTCAATTCAGACTGTAGGTGTTACGGCATGTAGGTAGGTTGTACACTTTTTTCTAAGAAAAAGTTTCCGTTTGAAGCGCTTGACAGACGCTCGCTAGGAAAGTGCCACAATTTGATTGGCCAGCCCTCCAATTTCGTGTGGTTGAGGGAAATGGGGTCAAAGTTTTGTCTATTCCCAACACAACCTCCTCCACAACGCTCGCTTTGCTCCTGTTTACACATGTAGGTACCTACATTGAATGTTTTGTTGGCCAATTTTTGAGTTTGGACAAAATCTGAATTGGCCACAAGAGGATAGGTTAAACAAAGGTTAGGTTAACAAGCTGAGTCGACCTTATTAGTTATTCTGTACCTATACACTTACACAAGACGCCGGTAGGTATTTCGCACGGGGGATGGAAATACGAGCATAAGTAGGTAGATGTAAATATTACAATAGAAGAAATTTTGGTCCAGTTTTTCAGTTTCCCACAAATACGTTGCTGTCACTTACTATCCCTTTCATGACCATTGTCATTACATGTGTTTTATGTTGCTATGGTAGCTTCATTAACTTACCTGAAGACTGACAAGATTGATTGATTGATTATTTGGTGTTTAACAACATACATGCTATGCTATCTTCATGCTATGGCATTGGCCATGAAGCATGGGTGAATGATAGGGTGATAATGAACCTAACAGGGAAGAGAGGAAATATGGTGCCAGCAAGCCTGCCTTTTGTAGAAAAAGCATACATTGGTAGTAGTTCAATGTTACCTAGATGCATGGACAGTATTTTGCACTTGATAGCTACCTTCTTTACTCACATGGTTTTCTTAAATCTAATTACTCATTTTATTTCTAGCAGTCCACACACACATATCTAATTTTAAAATCTTGTATTTTCTTCTAACTTATCCGGCTTTCTTACGATTATTATTTTTCTTTAGCGACGTCACGATGCCAACGCTGGAGGGAGCAATGGATTGAATGACACCGTGCGGCTCGGAGAAGGAAAGTCGATAAGTTCTTGTTCGGGTTGCACGTTTCGCCTGCCACGCTGATCTGCGTTCATACACCACAAGACTTCGTGGTCATACCACCATGTAGATATACCATTACCAAGACAATTGCTTGAATTCTCCGACCAGTAACGGGTACGTCTGAGACCGTACACCTCTTGATTTTTGTCTGTACATAGAACTACACCGATATACTCACTGCCAATTGTTTTTGTTGATTACGAATGTCCATCAACCGTAGTGGCTAGAGAAACATTGACGTTAACATTTCCGACATACCTAGCTACAAACAAGCTTGTGAAATCGTAACAGTAATTATGCTGAGTACGTACCTATAGTTTAAATTAAAATATATTTAACATCTCGTCTTGAATCAACTATGATCAATGGTCATCAGTGGTCATCACATCACATGTCTCCTTCACTTGGAAATAATGGCAGCTTGCTCCATACTAAGCCTTATACATTATATTAACATATATGTTATATTTTATCTAACCTTTATCTAATATTTATTGAAAATTTCTCTCATTCAGTCAGTCAGTAGATAGCTAGTATCCATTGTGAGTTTTGTGTCAAAAAAGCAGTGTTGAGGAATGAGTGTAGGTATTTAGAAGGAATGCAGTTGGTCAACATTGCTATCGATCGGAGTACTTTCTGTTGAGAAGAAAGCAAAAATAACATTTATTTAATAATCAAGTCTTTAAATGTTGAACTTAGTGAAAATATTTTCATATATTCTGTTTTCTGAAGTGATTGAGTCCCAATTGATGAAAATTTGGCTTAAAATTATGCAAAGCATTATTTGTTTTGGATTGTTTTTATGAGCTCATAAATGGTTATCAGTTTAAGTTCATGAATCACAAGTTTACTAAAAAAAAAAGTTGGAAGAGGAAACTGTTACTTTTCGTAACAGTGAGAACCTTTTTGAATAAAAGCTGTAAAGTTCCTTCTTAGAACAATCGCTCCCCAACACTGCAATAAAAACCATTTGGCAATCTTATTTGATTAAGACATCAAATCTTCAAAATCAGGAACCCTTGTTTTGCTCAAGTTGACATAGAAAAAAAAAAGTTTTTCTTAATACTTGCCCGTGAAGTTCACGTTTTAAACCCAGCTTTAAACCACTCAATCTTTTGAAGGTTGGCTCCGACATGCAATTTCCAACTTGTCACTGTTGGCAAGGGACTTTTCTAACCTGAAAGCTACAATCGAGTCTTTTTGTGAAAGAAATGTGCGTGGGAAAGTAGACTCATACCCAGGGAAAATGCAGTATTTTGTTGAAATTCACTGAAAAACATGCTAGGTATCCAGTTTTTTTGTAACTAGAGAAAAGCACACATACCTTCACAATATCAAAGAAAATCAATTTTATTGACACACAAAATGATTACAACATTCTGTGTTGCAAGATTTATCAAGAGTGGGGTGAAATTTATAGCACAGATATCCAAATATTGTGCTCAATTATAGCTCCATAGGGTAAAATTTTGAATCTCAGATATTTTGTGTACTGCTCTGTAAAGTGTTGCTCAAATAATTTGGTGTATTTAAATTTTTTGTTTGATTTAAAAGCGGCTCATATCATGCTAAGACATCGGCTCTTTGGGTTTTTTCCCGGTCCTCAGATCAGCCCCAGAGCAAGCCTACTCTACTTTTTCAGAAAAATATCCCTGACAAAATAAAAATTCAAGTCGGAACCAACTATCAGACATCCTTATCAACAATTCGAAAGACATTAGAAAATAAATATATGTAACAAGAAGATCTGAACTGAATAGGCTTCAAAACCGGGTTCATCCTAGGTTATTAATTAATGTTCACATTATTGTCATTGCAAAGAAAGTTTATATGTGCCTAATTAACGATGCCTTAAACTTAATGGCTTAAATATTTTTCTAAATAATGTAGATTGTGATCAAACTTCTGTGAAAAGTAGTACATGTAACCTTAACATGTACCCTTGTTACTGCTAGTGCCTTTTCTTATATACACTTACTAGGCCAATCACAAAATAGACTGCGGGGGACCAATTCTCGATTTTGAAGCCAGCTAGCCAAATGTCGGGTATTGGATCACGAAAAATCGAGAATCGGGCCCCAGATGTGGTAAATCGGCTGTCGAAATAAGTCGACCACTCACTTGTTAGATTGTTCAACACCCATGATATTACTAGTAATGTGAGATACGTTTTTTCTTAACCTATATATTAACACGATTATCCTATATGAGGGGGCATTATTCTCAGAAATCGTAAATCTATGTATAGCAATAAGCAGCTCTTAACCCATCATTGTTGTGCCATCACTGGCCAGTATTTTCGGAATACACACACTTTTATACTGTATCTGTATCACAGTACTAAAATAGGAATCTGTACCTGATTTAAAAAAAGGAGTTTGAAGCAAGGTGACTGAGATAAACAGCAAGCCGTATTTAAATAGGCATTAACTTTTTATGCATGGTCACATGTGTACAGTAGTGAATGATGATATGCTGCAAATTATAATCCATCTTTTTCTAGTGACTGTTAAATGTTAACTAAACCCAAGTCCTTCTGCCGACCTTGCCCTGTACTTTGCTGTAATCCCACAGTGTATGTGGCTGTGGGTCCCCATCACCCATATAATAGCTGAAGCCTGTAAAATACAACCAGTACATAAAGTTTATGGTTTTATTGCGATAGAGTGGGGAAAGTCTGTGGAGAGATAACTGCCATAAGCATTAGGAGTTACTTGTCATTCATTGCTGCACAATTGTTTGTCAATTATAAAACTGTTAAATCCCATTTATATTGGAACATTTTCCGTTGAGTCTGCCATGTAAGTATTTTCTGCAAGTCTGCCATGCAATATTTTGTTGAGAAAAGCTGTAAACAAAAAACAAGATGGCACTTTTTTTTTTCTTTTTTTTTTAAGAATATTAAAATCACTTCAAAAATACCTGCTTTCTTCAAGTTCTTCAAGTTCTTCAAGTCCTCGAGTAAGCAGGTATTTTTGAAGTGATTTTAATGTTCTTAAAATTATAAATAGCCGTGTATTTGGATTTAAAAGTTCATTCCTTGTCAAGATGGCACTTAAACTGCATGCAACCCTGTATTGGAAGGATTTTGACACAAGTGTGCATTTATGCATTGTTGGCAGAATTTGATGAAAAATGTTCCCATGTTAGGCTTTTTATTTTTTATTACATATGTGCTTATTGAATGGTTAACTTATGCGTGAGGCACAGATTGGTAGGGTACTCAACCATCCCCTAAAATATCTGCAGGGAGCACCAAATTATTCGAAATTTATTCAGTTTCTTCAGTTTCTTGGAATAGATTCCTTGATTCTAGAGGGTTGTAGTAGGTACCTACCCAATACTCTACATAGATGATAGATCCTTGTGAGTAATAGTTGGTAGAGGTTCTTTCAAAAAATGCACGGTGCACCCAACTGCTTGCATAATGCCTTCGAGAGTACCTTATATCTATAGTTCCTTATGTTACGTATTATCATCACACATTCATGTTAAAAATATGCTGTCCAATTTTCATTATACCAGATTCTTACAAATTATTATGAAGTATGTATAGAAATTTCAATATCCTAATGCATTCTTGAATTTAGACAATTATTAAATCTCAAAGACTATTTCTTGATTCACTGAAAAGTTAACTTAGGGTGTTTTTATTTTACTGGCTATTTCCCATTTTTATTCGTACCATACACTGCATGTACAAAATTTTTGTATCAACACATATTTCCTGAGGCCTAACTATAAAATACATACTGTTTTTAAGAAAATACACCAACCACCAGGTAATCGCTAAGATTTGTCGTTTGTTATACATCCTGGTAACTAATGTAGGTACCATTATTTTTGTTGAATCTCTGTACTACCTAATTCTAATAATTAGTATTACAAAATAAGATATTAAAACACGTTTTTTTATTTAAACGACGGCTCATTTATTGGTACTTCATTATTTTCTACCAACTTTGCATACAAATTTTGATCACATGTACTGAAGAGTTTTAGATATTTTTCATAAAAAGTAAGTACTGGATTTGTATACTTAATGAAATTTAAAAGTACCTGCTAGTGCTACATACCAAGTACTCTAACAGATCTTTTAAGACACATCTGAATTTAAAAATGCGCATGCTTAAATTTGGTCGAGGAACTTTAGTTTATGACAAAATTTTCAAATGCAATGCCCAATTTGTGTACGCTTCATGTCAACCACTAATTGCAGCACATACAATAAGCATAATAATATTGAACTTTTGGATTATGTTCACTGTTGAGTATAGAAGTGTAACCTATGTCCACAAACTATTTTTAATGCTTTGTCGGTTTGCCAGCTTTCTCGTTGCCTGGACTTGGAGTCGACGGAAACCTGGGGACAACAAGTCGTTATAAAAATGTGTGTTCATGTGTGAGCTTCCAGAAAAGAAATGAACGAGAACTTATCCTGTGTTCTTTCGTTACCATTTCTTACCATCCTGGTCCTGAATAAACCTACATAGGTTTATCTTCCAGAGGAATGTTAGGAGCTTGAGCAACAACTTTCTCAGGTTCAGGAAGAGTTGGAACAATAACTTTCTCAGATGGAGAAACAGCGTCAGCAACAACTTTCTCAGGTACTGACGCTGACGCTGGCGCAATGGATTCCACCGGTACAATTGCCACGTACTTTTCCTTGGTGAGAATGCCGTATTTTATATCAGGAGTTGCAGGTGACATTGGCTTGCCATCTCCACTGTCTGATGCTCCACTGTCTGATGCTCCACTGGATGGGATGGATGTGAATATTGTTCGTCGTCCACCGTCTTCTGCAGCTGGCTTTGAATCTGCTGTTGGATTTGTTGGCAATATTCCAACTGAAACATAATTGTTGACCAGGTCAAAGAAAATTAATTATTCTAATAGTAATTCAGTATGGAGTGGGGAGGGGGGGGGGGGTATAAAAATGCACTTGAAATATTCCGTTATTTTTCACATCAAGACGTCTTTTTAGGTATGTTTGATTTTTTTGTTTAACGACGTACTCGACTTTTTGCCTTTTGGCCATTGGTCACTTGGCGATGGTGAAACAGTGAGGGTAGTGCTAAACGTAGCAGGAAAGAGAGGAGTCCCGGTGCACGCACGTAGCCTACACCAGCAACAAGGAGACCATCGCTTAACATCCCTTCCAACGGACGGTACAACTCGAGTAGCAGGATTCCACTACCAGCCTGTGCTGTCGAGAGATTCATTGAAAGAGGAGTGAAGCTGCTGTATGTAATTTTTTCTAATCTTCCAACCTTTCTCCCGAACAGCAGTGGATCAATTGGCATGAATGGTTATCCATCCAACCTATGACCCAGCGCAATGTTGCTTGTCTTCGGTGATCTCACGAGAACCGGTGCGTCGAACATGGAAAACCGTTCGAACCAAGCGCATATGTTGTCCAGAACTTTCTTTCAGCTTCCACGGCATAAAAGAAGTGTCCTTTAATGTTGAGGCATGGATGCACCTCCGGCAAAATGTGTTTCTCTTTCTCATAACTTTTGAAAACATCTGAATTACGTTGAGAAGAAACACTGTGCTGTTTCAATTTTAATCTAATTCAATGAAAAATGTGGAATTTTATTTTAGTGTTTTGTATGTGTTTTTCAAGCAAACTGATTACAAACTGGGCTTGAATGCTAAGAAACTCACTTCGATCCACTTTTGAAAACTAGTGCTAAGGTTAAGAGATCGCCACGAGTCTTTACAGAATTTTGTATTCATGTTTAATTTTATTTGTTCGGCTTAAATTCTAGACACGGAAGTCAAGTTGGTGTGTTGGCGGCAGCGTGAGCGGCGTCCCGGCAACGACTTTTACAAATTTTTTACACGACTAAATTGAGTTGAAACACCGCGTGCGATGGTGCGACTGCATTAAAACTTTTAACAAAAAATGAAAGCTCGAAAAGCAGGCAAGCAAGCAAGCAGGCAAGCAAGCAGGTAAAGGTGTTGACAACAGATAACACTAAGTACTAACAGTAATGGCACTCAGTTTTGTGACCAGCGGGAACCCAAACTCAAAGCTTGGGGGCCCAGTCAAGCTGGGAATACACGGAAAGCAAAAATATCGTACTTGAACACCATGAATTATCAAAAGAAGGCTCTGGAAATCACCGACTATCAAATCTTCCAGTATATTGCCTATTTCATCATCTTATACTTACTAATGGAGTAAAGGCTAATTTTGCCTCAATTATATTTATATATCATATTAGCCATCAATTATAGGTCAACGAATTCTTTGCCGTAGGCTACATTTACTAAATAAAAGTTTACGAAAACGCTGGCAATTGAGTTACATCTCAAACAAATGTCCGAATATTTGAGCGCGATGTGACACGGACTTGATTTAAGCTCTATTTTTTAATTTCACGAGTAATATTTTACATCCATGCAAAAGAAAATGGGTCATCTGCTGGATTTGTATAAACAAACAGGTACAATGCAGTATGAAATATTGTAAAAGAAGTTTATTTTCAAAAATCAAGTTCACTTACTTGTGCGGGCGAAGTTTTCCCCGACTTGTAACTTCGCCTCCAATACCTTTTGAGCCATGGGGGTGAACGGCGAACGTTTCTGTTTCGGGAGGTAAAATTAGCTGACATCTTACTCTGTTCACGTTTATCGAATTATTATTATTATTGTTATTGTGCTCACGAGAATATCAACGAATAGGTAAAAATTGGCTTGCCTGGCGATCGAGTGCCGTAGTTTCCAATCGAAAATCTGAAAGGACAGAAAAAAATTGTAGTAACCACCACAGCTCACACATGCTAGATATTGCATTACAATTTAATAGCTTAAATTTAGGGTTTGAAGCAAACTTTTTCTGGCATCGTGTCTTCGTAGCAAATATCCGTGCAAAATTTGATACTGACCGAAAACGCTGCAAATCGCCACCAACAGAACGACTTTCGCAAAGAACATGTTGGTTTGAATACTTTTAACAAGTGCAAAAAATAGAATGTTTGAAGAAGTTGCAGCCGCTCTGATTTTATACTAGTTGCCGAATGCATTAAATAATCTCCCAGAATAGTTGCGCTGAGAAATCATCGGTTCGGCCAGGTATAGATATTTGCCTTTAGAACTATGATAGAGCATGTGTTAAAGTACTTTAATGTCGATTTGAGATATGCTTCTGTTCAAGGGGATCGCATGTCTCCACGTCTTCGAAGCCGCGATAAATACTGGTTTTGAAATAACATGCCATGATCTTTTCTATGTCAGCATTATTCAATACCGACCGAGTGATAGAGCTGACAATCATTGTTAGGTACGTAATTCTTCGTTATCATTCCGTGTGGCTGTAATTATAGACTTAGGGCCGGTTTTTCAGTGGCCCAAATACCTGACGGTCCGTTAACTTGTTATTAACATGGCAACAGCCAGCCAGATGTCTTGATTCTTATCCTAACGGACCGTTAAGATTTAACAGGCCACTGAAAAACTGGCCCTTATTCTCACGACAATGGGTCATTCCATCTCAAGTGATCTCACTCAGAAACACACCTGTTTGGAATTTGACCATTTTTTTTTGAGTTATAGAGAAAGGAAAATAAACAATGTTTCCGTATTTGAATTATCCCAGCTAAAGACGCAGCAATCTTTTTCAATATTTCCTCCTGTAGAGAATGCGGAAAACGTGGCTATAAAGGAAAATACCAAAAAAATACGCAACTGTATGCGTATTCATCAAATAATTTCAAACATCTACTTCGGTCCGGGGTTTGAGTTTTCGAGTAGGCAGGTATTTTTGAAGAGATATACATATTATCCATGTACTTTCTGCAGGCCGATCGGGTGCGCATGAGCCTGAAACAATTCCCACTATTTATCACCTTTGCAATTATGGCAGTTATTTTAAAATTTCATTTTTCAGATTATTGTATACAAACCTTCGGCAAAATAAATCACCACCAAGTATAGGGCGAGGGCGATCTTGCTCATTTTGGTTCACAAAACCTTCCGGCAGTCAAAAACGCCACTGTCAAGTACTGTCTATCTGATCAACTAGACATTGTCTTGATTTTATCGTCGTGTTTTGCCGCATGGATTAAAAACGTTAACTGTCAGAAAATGTATATTTGGCTTACGTGTCCGTAATAATGGCACTCGTTTGGTTTTTGGTGCAACGACTTGCATGTGCCTAGTCAATTATGATATGATGCAACAATATGCAACAACGACAGGTTTTTTTACCAGGCGCGAGACATAGCGATTGAAGCGCCTCCACTGAACTCTTTTATGGGACTTAGGATTTTTTAGTTTTTTGGTTGACGCTGCACAGACCAGGTAGGCTGACCGTTCATGATATTTTTGTGCTGAACTTCAATCCTATCCTTATTTATATCCGTCTAGTTTTTGGAACAAATTGGCTGAATATTTTTGTCTCATTTAAACTTCGTCTTGTTCCTTCATTCAACACATGGAGAAATAAAATCAAATCAAAAACAATACTTTCTTAACAATTTCCATCAAAAACTAAAACTGGATTACAAAAAAATGTACTTCTTTAGGTGATTGTCAACTAAGAGGGTGATTGTGGGGCCTCTGCCACTCTCAGGAATAATTATTTTTATGTTTGTAAAAATACTGTTTACAATGGTGTAACGTTAATTTGATTTGGCTGAGTCGTTAGGATATCATTAACTTCCTAGCATGATTTCATTAGAGCTTAGCAACTGCTTATAATATATGTTTACAAAACCACAAAGACGTCATCAAAAAGTGCTATTTATTCATTATTTTAATGTGCGTGCATGACTTGAATGATTAAATATTCATTTCAGTACAATCGCCCGAATTGTATTCGCATGGATATGTTTGATTTCGACAAGTCCTAGCAAAGGGTCCATTACCATAATAATTTCATAGCTTCCTCAAGCTCAATCACCCAAGCTAAGCAGCATTACGCAGGAGCATTCAAGAAATTGCCTTTTGTGATGCTCTATCCAAATTGGCAAACTGTATCATTAGGAATATCCATCCTCCCAAAGTTAAAAGTTTGCCAGATTAGGTAGAACACTAGTGTTATATTCGGGACGGATGTTAAATAGCTGCTTAAAATGGATAGCAACATAGTTACTGGCGCATACTTAACAGCGTCACCCGCTGCGCCACTCGCGCGTTTCCTTCAAAGCACTTATCAAGAAAGTAATCCACACTGTAATTGTTTTGACTATCTAATCATGACGTCATCATGTTCCTCTGTAAATTTGATTTCCGACAAGAGAATATGGCTACGAGCCGAAACCGGGTAGGTATGCCCTCTTCCGATATTGGCTAAATTAGGCTCATCATCTTCACTATCGCTCCATCATTCACCGACGCCAATATATCAATGCCAAGGGGCACAGTCAGTGCAGAGCGTTCTTAAACGTCAACAAGCAATCAATCAATCGTTTCTTGATTTGTTTTCTGCGTAGGGTATTTATTCTCCAATCTCCACACAGCTCTTGGTGTGCCCAGTTCTTGGCCGCAACATAGATACTACGTGGACTTGTTCATCGGCCAGTCATCATTGTTAAGAAATTCGGATACGAACCCAACCTTCAAGACGCAAACTTAACAGAAAAAACTTACAACTACGAAAGAAGATCATTATGTGTGAAAATATGTTTGTAAAAAAAAAATATATATATA
>QKMV01002440.1:0-13330 GCA_003287335.1 Lednia tumana
GTAAGCAAAAGGTCCGGGGTTCAAGTCCTCGAGTAAGCAGGTATTTTTGAAGTGATTTTAATATTCTTAAAATGTATAGAATTTATTTTTTAACTTTGGCACATGCTTCATCCTTGCTCCATGTGCACGATGCCGCACTCTTACATGGAAGTGGAAACTTACTACATGCATTGCAAAATTAAATATATAGATGCATGGCAGAGTCAATATTTTTAATTTTCTAAAAAGGTGTTTACATTGTTTACATGAGTATTTTATGTAAATCACTGCTGTCGGCTTGTGGCTTGCTTTGCCCATGTTTAATTGATTAATTGTCACGATGATAATCAACAGATTGTTTGGCAGGTAAACTTTCGGAATTAACTCGGAGGTGGTAATACTGACCCAATGTTTTATGAATAGTAGGTGATTCAAAATTGGAGGAAGCGGTTCAAATAGGACAAGATAGGATATAGGTATACCTACAGAAAGAGCTTGATCCATTTTTTTAGGAATATTAAATTCACTTCAAAAATACCTGCTTTATAAGCAAAAGGTTCGGGGTTCAGGTCCTCGAGTAAGCAGGTATTTTTGAAGTGATTTAAATATTCTTAAAAAAATTATAACTAGCCGTGTATTTGGCTTTAAAAGTTTATTCCTTGTCAGCTTGATCCATGTTACCTAAGTGCCTAAACAGGTATCTTCTGGCGTTGAACCGTGAATTTTACGAACTACCTAATCTTGTTTTTTGAAAAATTGAGCTAGAGATGGGAACATACTTTTAAGCTTATAGATCTACCACTCTGAATTATTTAATTCACTTTCGAAATATTGTACCCTACTTAGCTCAATTAGTAGAGGAATTGCCATGTAAGCAAGAGGCCCACGGTTCAAGTCCTCGAGTAGGCAGGTATTTTTGAAGTGATTTTAATATTCTTTACTTGTAAGCTCTTTCGCCACAATCCGAATTAGAAAAACTTAAAATTTTCCATTAAACTCGGGAGATACTTCTGTTTCAATAAAGACATTTCACATTTGTTTCAGTGTATTTCAAGTTCAGATTTAGTAGGTAGCTTATAAAACAGTTTCCCTTCATTATCTGAAAAATATGGTTTCATGACATCGAACATTCTGAAAACTCGTGGCTCAGTACTCCCATATTTCGACCGCGTGAAATTGCAGAGCAAAACGTACCATGCTGGATCGATACGACGAGAACGGTGCACAATTGTAGACAGACTGCTCAATGAGTACTTTGACCAAGCAGGCATGAATGTATGCCTCGCGATGGCAGTGTGCACTCTGAAACACAGAATGGCGGGATTACGGTGTGCAGTTTTTTAATTATTGGTGAATATTTATCAGGCGGATGGGTAGGTAGTTTACCTACAATACAGAATAATAAAAAGAAATCTAATGGACGACTAGTGATCAAGGAATTCCAGAGTCAATCAACGTTGGGGGACAGGGCTTTTCTTATGGCGTTAAAAATCCCCCAATGTTGATCGCCTCTGGAACGCTAGTGGTCCATTTATTTAACTTATTTCTGTAATTTATTTAAACATGGATTGCTAGTTGATACCAATGAAGGTACCCAAGATTGATATGCAAATACCCTCTATATCTATTCAACTTAAAATCTAACTAAGCAATGCATTTTTGTAAATGATTAACAGATTTTTTTGGAATTTTGCATTTTTTTAATTTGTGGATTAGATTTTAGTGATTATTTCTTTTGTTTTCAGGGCAGATAATAATATGGTTCATTCCAGTGTAATTACTTATTAAGTACTATTTGCAGAAAAAACAGATTTGGAATCCAAAAAAAAATCTAATAATAATCCACTTGTGAATGTAAACCAACATTAGCCAGATGCTAATCAGATTAAATTTGATAAATCACTCAGTTCAAATGTGAATTAACAGTAGGATGGCAAGAAAGAGGCTGGCTTAATAATTAGTAAAGAGGAGGTGTATTCTCACAGCAATGCGGACAAAGCGTTGCTCTTCGTCATATAGAGCACGTTGCTGTGCAATGTCGGCAAATGCGTTCTGTTGGCGCCATTCGCGGCTGGTGAACACCATCTGCATCTGCTTGATGCCTTCAACGATACTGTTAGCGGTTGGTACCTGGGAAATAGGTGATCATGAGTAACTGATTCTCAAATATCTCTCTCCATTTATTTTCTTACAACCTGTGCTGATTTTTTGAAGACTATCGATACCTGGTTTTACTTATTTAATCTGTAGATTAATCAAACTACCTATCAACGTAAAACCTACCTAGGAGAAATTAATTTTCAATCACTATTTGGAATTTTTTACTGCTTGTCTTGGAACTGTTCGAAACAGCCCTTGAGCAAAAACATCCAAAAACAATTTTATTAAATTCCAGTCCTATCTATAATCAAAGATTTTTGCCCTAGACAGTGACATATATATAACCTATGTAAGGGAAACTTTTGGCTCCATTTTCTACTAATCCCAATTCAAACTTAAATTTATTAATAGAAGATTTTACCCTTGAATGAAGTTTCAAATACCTAGGTTCAAGAAGTACTGTTTTATTTCAATAGTGAGTCCGCCAATTGGCTTAGGTTGTGACCTTTGATGTTAAATATACCTAGATGTGCAGAGATCCGAGATAGATATGGCTCGGATGGTACCGGTAGCCATAGCTGACGCATCCTTCAGCACCATTTTTCCAAATTCCCATCCTATTCCTAATTTCTCGAAACAAAGAATAATATAATTAAAAAGTATGTATCTTACGTAAGGCTCAGGATAATCTTGATAGAAGTCCACTAATCCTTGTTGGCACCATGTTAGATCTCTTGGAATTATCACCCAAACCATTTTCAGTTTTGCGAATTGCAAATCGAAGTTACTAGAATCGACGAACCTTTCCAAGCAACTGATCTCGAATGAGCAACACGGGGAGGGAAAACAGGTCCCTGAAAGATTTCTTCGTCCCACCCCTTCTTTGTATCCCATTGTTGGAAGTAACTTCCCAACCAATCATAACGCGAGTACATGGTGGCATGTTACACATTTTGGCAACAATGAGCTACTTTATTTCAACAATCAAATTACTTACATTCTCAGATGGACAAATGAATTAAGAAAATGAAATTCGAACTTCTGGTGGAATTACTATCACAGGCTGTTGGCCATGCCAGTCAGTTCGAAATAAACTGACTGAAATCTCTGTTTTTATTAACTTAATGAAATGACATATTATTAAGACTTCCTGATAGGATTTTTCAAATTGACCTTTGCTAATTCAAAAAGATTCATAGTGATGTTAAATTTAACAGTAATATTTAACATTTTTTAGATGTAGCCAACGGTAAAAAGGGATCTTTAAAGATCAATTGCATGGCTAGAGTACGTCTCTGGACTCTGGTACGACCTCTCCATCAACTATAAGATAGTGCAAGATGCCCTGACGCCGATTTCCGCTGGTCACTGCTTTGATGTACGCGTCGGATTCCCCAAGAGTAAACCACGTCTCCGTACCATCGTCGACAAACTCCCCTCTTGCATCGAGAAGGCATCCGTTGGCCCAAACATCCAGGGTGTCTTTTTCTGGAACAAATAACGGACCTTTACAAAGCCTTGAAAGCAAATTTTTAGAGTTAGCGAACAATAGTGAGCGAAGCGTCTTCCATTCAACTCTTATGGAACTTAATTTTTTTTTGCATGCCACATGAAATTTCCAATCAAGCTGATTTTTTTTGTGAATACTGGCTTTAGTATTATCTCTTTAATCGTATATAATATTGTATACTAGATGTTAGATAAGATTTAGCTATTAACTTAGATTTATACAGTTTTTGAGCCCAATTGCTTGCTGAGTTTTTTCATAAAAGTTGTTTGAAAACTACACAGCTTCCTTGATCAACTCGTCGTTTCTCATGCATCTCTGACAACATGCTGATCGAGAAAGCTGTGGAAAACTGTTTACGTCCCTACTAGAAAGCAAAACCTTCTCTATTATTGTTAGTGAATTTGAGGAAATCAAGTTGCTGTGGTTTCAAGGATAAAAATTACTTGTTTAAATCCAATCTGTCGATGATTTTACCTACCGAGAAAGTCGCCGCAAGCTCATGCAACGCGACACGCAAGGGCCTAGCGTTTTACTAATTCTAACAATTTAACCATTCCTTCCTAACAAGTTGTATCTGCTGAAAAACTAGAGGTCATTGTAGTGTCAACCAGCCAGCTGCATTTTTTGCCTTGTTCGGAGGTAACATTTTTTGGGAGTAGTTTGGAGACGGTAATATCAGCGCTTCAAATTGCTGTACGTGATTGGCTGTAGCCATGGTCAAAGAAGCCTTATCCTTATTTTATGCGAAAAAATGCAAGCCCGCTAGATAGAGTGTGTGTGTAGTCTAGCGTGTAAGCATAGTCAGTTTTTTCTTTTAATCGAGGTACTGCTGAGTGCTGAATGATTGAGATATGCTATTTGAATGACACTTCTCACATATAGTAAACAAGAAAGAAGTTAGCACTTCTTTTTGTGCCTTAGCTATAACTGAATTAATAAAGTAACACATCTATACATTATTACCAGTTTTTCCATCGAAAATTGCATAGAAAACCATAAACAGGGTGTCTGCGAGATTAGCGAAGATCGACCAACCCTTCTCGAGTCCTAAAGGCCAGTTTTACAACTTTTCTTAACTTCGAGTTAATCGCTATTCCTAGGGTTAAATTGGTATCGCCATAGCAATAGCCAATCACATGCATGGATTTTTTTTTGTTTCTAATGATTAACTCTTAACTTGAGGTTAAGAAAATTTGTAAAACTGGCTCTAAGGGCCGGTTTTGCAGTGGTCCGTTAAATCGTAAGGGTCCGTTAGGATAAAAATCAAGACATCTGATTGGCTGTTGCCATGGTAATAACAAGTTAACGGACCGTCAGGTATTTAACGGGCCACTGAAAATCCGGCTCTAAGTGACGTAGCCCATGCCGCCAATTGTGAGTGACTTCTTCGCTGCTGGCTTCAGCAATACGTACCGAGCACGACTCGATACGTCTCGCCACGTATCTCCGGCAGCCAAGTGCAAAGAGCCTTTGTCTGCGTCTCGGCGAAACGCTGGTAACTTTTCCCGTTGACTTCCAGGCTGTATGCGTACGAGAATCCGCCGACCGGCTCTACCTTGATAACGCAGCGAGCGTCTCCCAGAGAGAATACCTTCGGAAACAAGTAAAAACTCAGTCCCTGTTTGAGACAGAAGGATGATATGAATTTAAACCTACCAAGAGTGGTTGTAAAAAACTGAAACTAAAAAAATAGCTAGGTACCTATACTGAGTGAAAGGTACGTTTAGAATAAAATTCTGAATGTCACGTTGGTGGATGCTTTAGGTTTAGGGCTACCTTCTTAACAGCTGGTTAAATTGCAACTAAATTTAATACATAACAGATAATTCTACTGTTTACTGCTGACTGTTGGAAAATCATGTAGCCCTGCTATACAAAAACTTGATTTATAATACGGCCAGAACTAAAAAATAGCTCATGATTTCAAAAAAATTGTTTACCAGACTGGGTAAAACTAATAAGTACCTAAGAAGTAGACATGTGTCTAAAGAAATGTATAGCTCATGATAATTGAGTCATCATTAGGGGTTCTCGATATTTACCTCGTCTCCGACAAGCTTGAACATCCATCCACGGTTTACTACTTCCTGCAATTGAAAAAAAAAAATCACATTTCAAACTTTAACGAGCCGTACATTTTTGGAGTCCGCTTAAGCACCAAATTATTTTAAAAATAGTAGCACACTTTACGATAGTATGGTTCTATACTATACTTCTTCTATGGTTCTTTACTATATGGCATGGTTCTACCCGAGACTAAACAATCTTAATTATACACCTGCGTATTTCGTACGTCCTATAAAGTTTACTGGAGAAAACTTTAATATTTTGTAAAAATTGGACAGCTTAAAAGCCGTAGAAAATTGTGAACAGTTTTCAACTCTGTGTGTAGTATGTAGATGAAAAAATTTACAAGTTTCTGCACAATTCAAAGTATACTAAAATAAAACTACTTGATGTTAAAGCCCACCACCAATACATATTTTATTTTTGCCTTTAAATTTAAAATTACGACACAACGCACATTGAAACGTGAAAATTTAGAACCGAGTTGAAATTCCTAAAGGCGTATCATTGTCAATGACAATGTATAATCGTAAAAGCAATGCGGCATTTGCGGATTTTCCGTCCCAAAAAAGGCCCTTTTAAAATGTATGAAGCATTATATTTTGGCTTCTCATTAACCATGGTTACTATTTAATGTAACATTTCACCCCAATCAAAAACGAAACCAAAATCACCCGAGGCAGAATTACCTTTCCGTCGATGCGGACCAATCGCTTGCCGGTGATGGTCCCGTGGCAAAACTCAACGCGATGGATCTTGTCGCTCAACGGAACGTCCCAGAAGCCAACCAGGTCTTCCATCATGTTTCTAACCCTACTTCCAGCGTCCAACTCTCTCCAGTCCACCGCTTCTCAGTGTGATCTGTAGGTACTGACGTTTACTTAACACGTGTTATCTGCAATACGTCACTCTTCGCATTCACTTTCACGGCTGTTTGCAGCTTAAACACTCTAAGACTGGTCAAAAATTTGTCAAATTAGCTTAGGTACAAACATTTATAAACCAACAGAAATAATTATGATTACATTTTCATTCACTAATTTTGTAATTTTTCACAACACTCATTAGCTATTGCAAACTTAATAAAAGTACCCAATATAGACTTGACAGTCACATAGGTAAAGTCAAAATAAATGAGAAGCTCATAATTTAACTTCAAGCCAGACATACATAACTTGTAGGTACCTAACATACTGAAAATTGCCCCACCATCATTTAAATAAAACATACACTCATACGTTAGAGTAATCAATATTCCCTGCTGTGCCAGCAATTTCCACCTGTTCTTCACGCATGAAAGAGTCCACCTGCCACCACCTCCCCTATATGTTACGTCACGCGTACGAATTATTTACATATTGTATTTAAGTGGAGATGGCTGCTTTGATTTGCCCCAAAACATATGCATGTTTGACTGTATTGATCCCCACTATGGGTTGCATGCCCAATGATGGCCCTATCATTGCGTTGCTTAATTGGCTGTTGTCATGGTGAGGCTTGTGTATTGAGGTCAGGAGGAAGAGTCGATTTTGATATTGATCTCTTTTGCCTACTTTTCTTTCCAATATATTGGTGGAACTAGGAGGAAATTATTTATTGATGATAAAATTGCATCTTGATTATAATTTATTTATCATTAGAGCGTCAGAACAATTTAGAGCAATTGCAATTGCATCAGAGCAATTGCATTTGTGCATATAAACTTGATGCGTGCATTAAAGTTTCAAAGAAATGGATAGACCATAGAATAATTACAGGTAATACCTAGTGCCTAGGTCATATACTTTAATTTCAGATCACTGGGTAGTAGGTATTCTCCAATGTCTACCAAAAACAAGGAGGATGGGATAGTGAGCAGGGGAAACAAAGTATTTACGCTAACACTGAGAATATATCTTCAACAATCTTTATTTATTTTGGTGTATATAATGCCTTCGGCCCATAAAGATGGTATGCAATACAGATGTTATAAAAGCACGGGAAAGTCCAGAAGATGTCGTGTAGAAAGTACTTTTGCTAGCCCACCAGCCAAAAACCCTTGTATTGGTATCTTCTTCCTCAACAATCTAGAACAGTCGCCCTTTTTTGATGAATTTTCATCACAGGGGGTGGGCGGGCAGCAGTTTCCCTGTCACACTGCCGAAACCAACACGGAAACCATCGCCCTGGCAGTGGCCTGGAACAGCCGAAACAAACACGGATTAGTTACTACAAAATTGTTGTCTGTGAATCGAGTTTTGAGTGAGAATGCCGGTTTTGCATGGGGCAAGGCATGTTCTTATGGGAGAAAACAATAACGGTCTTGTTCCAAATTTGATTGACATTTATCCCAATCTTCAAGTCCATAACATACTCTTCGCTCAAAGTGGTTTGATTTTAGCGCTGTCACTCTGACGACAAACACATACCCAGACTGTATATGTACCTACAATTGAAGCAGAAAATGTAGCATTTGAAATTTATGACAGTTGGCACTTTGAATTTCAATTTACCCAGTTTTACTGCTAAATGTAGGTAATCACTAATTGTATAAATTATCAGGCACTTTTCTTTAAAAAAAAAACATGAATTTTGATGCTTATTGATTACCAATTGCTACCACTGAATAGCAATTAGGACCAGATGGCATTCATTATTACTGCAGAATCAGTCGGCGACGTAAAGTTCCTACTAGGCTTGCTAGTTTTAAGCTTTAACGGCAGGAAAAGCTTACCTCGAATGGTGACTTCATCGCCGTCCTGCAGGAACTTGCGAGTGGTTCCGTCTTTCATCGGAACCGTCTTGGTTCCCTTCCAGCACAGCTCCAGCATGGAGCCAAACGAGTCGGCCGACTGCAAAATTCAGCGCACACTCTTTCAGTCAGTCTCATGCTTTATAGTGGCTGAGAACTTTCAATCATCGAACCTGCATTTCAGAGACATGGTCGAGAGGGTACTCCATTTTGAGACTCAGGCCACATTTCAGACTAGTATCAAACGCTAATCCCATTTTTATCTGAATTTTTATGGTTATCGTATTAGGTTTATTTAAGGTGCAACTATCGCTGGTTAAAACCAGGAATGCAAACCAAACTATTAACACTGCTTTATTTCAAGGAATCGGAAATATAATTTATGATTTAAGAGAAAACAGTCGAAATCGGAGCTCCAATGGAATGTTTTATTTTCAGTTCCATAGAGGTTTTAAAATGTAGGCAACCATGACCATTTGGCAAAAGTATAGCACCAACGAGCTTTCCTTCTGTAGAATTTAATTTATTTGTCTCTATAAAAGCTTTGTCTTCAAAAGTTATACATAGGAAAATTTATTGCCTGGAGCTCTTATTACATTAAAGCCGATATTTTTGATTGGGCACCGAAACCAGCCGGAACCGATACCGTTACCCATATTTTTGGAGATCCTAAACCGGAATCTAAACCGCTATTGATTTCGGTCCAGGTCTCTGGCTGAAACATTTCTAGCGTATGCGTATGGAGCACCCACCTGTCCGCTGATGGTCCCGCTAGCCATGAGGTCGCCGGCGCGAACGTTGCACCCGGTGACCGTGTGGTGGGCCAGCTGCTGCTTGGCCGTCCAGTACAGGTTGCGGTAGTTGGACCGCGTCACCGTGGTCACCACACCGGACGCCTCCGCTAAATACCAAATGCTCTCAGATTACCTTTTCATGGACTCGGATTTCATTTTAAAAGAAGTGGTAACATAAAATTAACCTGATTTTAAAAAAGCAAGGAGAATAAAAAATTTAAAATGTATTATATCACAACGTCAGTTGAATTCTCTATGGAGTTACCAAGTTTGGTGTCTTTGCCACTTGTTCGACTACAGTAATTAAAATAAACTAAACGTGGATGGGTTTTTCTAGCTTCCACTGAATTCCTGGAGATTTTTTTTTGAGGCACTGAAGTAGTACCTAGATGAAATAAGGTAGTAAAGTAGTTGGAAGAATACAGGAAGGAAGTTCTTTCCTTCTTTCGACGAAGCAGTGCAAATGCTGTCCCCGGCAGGGTCTATGATGTGCAGCGCTGGAAAATTTTTGCAAATCAGGCGGGATACGGAACATTTCATGAAGTGTTAGGAAGGATTATTTGTGGGATTGGATGAGGTGGTTAGAATATTTCCTGATTCTCCTGATCTAGAAGGTTGTTGTCACAAGTACATATCTACCTAGTACTACCTATTGAGAATGATTCTGCCGAATCAAAGCGTTCTACTAGTTATTTCAACCCATTCATTTCATTTTCTAGTGAGTTGCACTCTCCCAAAGATTCTATTATATTTCAATCTTTTGTGTTTAAGATATGCTACTCTCTAGTGTCAAAATGTGGAAGTGTTTGGAAGCGGATTGTGGCGCCATGTAAACAATGAGCGGACATAGCGAGTAGTATTGAGGACTTTTTGTTGGTTATGACCGAGTGACTGTTTGCCAAATGACATCTCAATTCATCTTTGAGAATCAAATTAAAACCCAAAGTAATAACTTTGGTCAAAGGCTAGCTTTGGCGGTATAGACTGCAATACATTACAGCGGTAATACACTGCACTGCATCTTTCCTCACAAACAAAAAAAAACGGTTCTCACATAATTTAAAACCTCTGGCTGGGCACTTACGTTTGATGTCCACCTCCAGGTGAATGTCGAAGTTGAACGCGTCCTCGTGACGCAGGTAGGGCAGCGGCACCGGATCTTGCGGGTGGTTGGCGACGATGAACGGTCGAAGGGCTTCGAACGTGACCACCCATGGAGAGATGCTGGTGCCCAGGTTCTTGGCACCGAACGGTCCCAGCGGAACGTACTCCCACTTCTGGATGTCGCGCGCTGCGGGCATGGAACCAAGGGGTCGGATCAAAGGATGGAGGGGTCTTTCCAAGTAGGGCTGAAGCATTAAACTGTTGGAGACTTAACTAAACGCAATCCCCAAAATACCGATCAATCTTCAAATGCACCACTACTTATAACATTTGGCATTTTAGCTGAACTGGATTTTATTTAAAGTTGAATATTTGTACATATCATTTTGGAACAGTATATTTAAATGAAAATGATTGTGGTTTGTAGACAAAAATTGTCACGATTTTGATTTTGTTTTTATACTTATGTTCATTTGTAAAATATTCGTAATTTTTCATACTGTATTTCTAGCTAAAGAGCTAGTAAAAATGAAGCAAACAATGGCATAAAATTTCAAAATTCATTATTCAAATCCACTGCTCTTTTCATCTTATCCCTTTTTTTCCAAATTAGAAATATAATGGTGTCTACACTGTCAAGCATGCGAATGGCACCAAGAGCTCAGAGTGGCATATTATAAGTTTTGTAACTCAGCCATTGACTCAACGTGAGTTAACGCCAGCTGTATTGCTAGCACAGACCGTTCCATTGGTAATGCTTCGAAATTTCCGTGGCTGCCACAACACACAATTGGCAATGCGTCATAATTGCCGTGGTTGTCGCTTCACAGAATCGGCAATATACGCAATGAATTATAGATGGTTCAGAAACCTCCAACTCACCGCTCCAGTCGTTAACGAGCACCATGCCGAAAACGTGCTCCCCCGCTCGTGCAATTGGCACCGGCTCCCCCAGCCTGGTCGGCGGTCCGCCCACGAAGAATCCCGTCTCCAGCTCGAAGTCCATGAGGCGGCACGGTCCAAACAGCGGTGCGGCGCCCTCGACGGGAAGCGTCTGGCCGTTGGGCCGACGGATTGGCGTCCCCGACGCAACCACCGAGCTAGCGCGGCCGTGGTACGCCACCGGAAGGTGCTTCCTGCGAACGGGGAAGAGGCGTTGAATGATAATAACGGCTCGGACTTGTGAACTGAATTATGCAGCCATGTTTATGCGTAGGCCCGCACACTAGATTTCTCATGCACGGCTTCTTTTTCATGTTGTGAATTTTTTGAACCGAGATTTGAGTGTGCACTAGTGTAATGTTTGAAAACCGTAAAGAACTTTTAAAATAAATCAAACTCTGGCCTGCGACCCTTGTTTGCTAGCCTAAGCATTTAAACCCTCAAATTTTCCACGGTCAAACTTTAAATGTTCAAATGGGAATTGTTTTTGGACCGACAATCAAATAAAAAAACGCCCAGAACTGATCTTAGAATGCAAACAGTGCATTTCTATGGGAGATAGAATCGGGTTTCTCTTGTTTTTAGACTCTAATCTGTGTGTTGAGTTCAATTATCATTAATTTTAAGCTACCAAACATATTTTTGGTCACCTCTGAGGTGACTTTGTACATTTCGTAAGTTTAAAGCCGGTATCGCCTTTGTCGAACTACTTCTATACAAGTTATCTGCTAAACAACTTGTAGTCACCATGACCAAAAAAAAACAAGTCAGATGCATTGTTTCCTACTTGATCAAAGTTGTAATTGAAGAATATTTCATAAGTACCTGCCAACTCGAGGACTCAAATCCCGGACCTTCGGCTAACATGGCTATTTCTCTACCAAATGAGCTAAGCAGGGTAGAGATTAAAATTGTTCAAAACTAGTTCTGAGATGATATATTTCAGCCCAGTAGCTCAAAAACGTTTCAACATTAAAGCATTCTTGTCCGTATGGTTTGAATTGGCAGTCGCTGTCTCACCAGTTGGGCAGCAGCGCGTTGTTAGCGTCGCGGAACATGATGCCGACGTTGGTGGCATGACTCATGGACGAGTAGAAGTCGGTGTAGTCGCCGATCTCGGCAGGCAGGTGCATGGAGGCGTCAGACTGCCTCACCAGCGCCCTGCACCCGAAGATGACAACAAATTTCAACAAAACTTATTACAAACTGGTTCGAATACGAGGGAATCTACTTTAACTCGTAACGTTTTGTAAAGATTACTCCTTACTTCTTTGGGGGAAAAATTGCTCTGAACAAAACAAATCGACTGTATTACAGTTTGTTTTTGTTTTTTAGTTCAACTGTGAGCGTACTCACTTTACTTAGACAGAAATCGGCATAGCGCCAATACATTAACATAGTGAGCCGTGCAAGAATCCTTGAACAGACATATTTTCAGATATCTTTGCTGACTATAAGCGTATTCTAGTGAGACAGTTGTAGACAAAAGAATAAACTAGGTCTATTTAGAAGGGTTTTTCAAATTTACTTTTGTTTTTCCTTTATGGCTATCCAAAAAAAGCCACAAATTGAGCTTTCCTTTAAGGCGTGCAGGAGCTAAATATTCAAAAAACGGCTTCCAAATAGACCTAGTTTCTACTTTCATTTCAAACATTCTGGCTTAATATCATAGACTATCTTCAACAGTAGAACCAGCAGAGGGAAACTAAAACTCTTCTGCACGTCACATCCCATGGGTGGTATATCTACGAGAGCTGAATGAAGGGAAAGATGACATGGAATGAAAGTTCTAACGAGGAATATGGCAGACTTCGTACTTAGCCCTGAGCGCGCTGTCATCACGAAGGGTTGCGTCGTCGACCCCAAGAATCCTTTGCAGCGTGACTCGAGCTTCCGTCCACGCCTCGCTTCGGAGGGCCATGAAGGCGTTAAGTGTTTCCTGTCGCAACACAGAGGGTTTCGTTCAGACATTTATTATCGCGCATACCAGATCAGGCAATCAGCAAAAAACGCGTCTAGCTTTGTTAGCTTAAGGTCGGGGGAGGGGCAACTGGGAAAACCCACCCGATTTGAAGTTTATTTTAATTACTGCAGCTAAACTAT